>NDGN011362386.1:0-16330 GCA_002564285.1 Tympanoctomys barrerae | reverse complement strand
GGGGGGGGGGCAGAGGGAGGTCAGTGTCCCCAGCTCCTGTGCCACTGCTAGGACTCACACTGCTACGACATACGGATCCGATCTCGGGACTAGGGCCATCTGTGTCCTAAACCCTTCCACGGAGAGCTTGCTGGGTGCATAGAGTTAGTAAGCAAGAACTAGAGAAAATGCCTCTCTGAAGAAGCACGTTGGACCAGCACGTCTGTGCAGAGGTTCCACACGTGAGGTACAGCTAGCTCGGGCACTGGGGCCCACACAAGTGCCCGTGCATGGCTCTAGTAAGGACAGTGTGCATGCTGGTATTACAAGCTTTGCTAGGGTACTTTAAGAAAAAAAGTTATGTTAATAACAAAATAGTAATGGAATTCCCAGACAGAAATCTGTGTTTAAATGGTGTTAAGGCTGTGGTTTAAATCAACAAAAGCCAGGAAATCCAAAGTTACCCTTTATCCAGACTGTTAGGCCATTTTTTCCGACGCCGCATGTGCCTCGGAGCAGCGCCCCTCTGGATTCCCGGGTTCTGGAAGCCGAAATCCCTGGGTCGGCCCTTAAGGGGCCTGCAGCCGGAGGGTAGGGGGGTCCTCTCAAGGCTTCCCTGTGAAATCACTATGGGTCTGGGCGTCATGGACCCGGTGCTGCTTTCTTCTCCTTCAGCTCTTGGGAGCCCTGCGCCTGCCTAACGGTGAGTCCCCCGCAGGCAGGACGGCAGGCAGCCTTCATGGTGTCCGGCTGGCTACCGCCCATCTAGTCAGCAGCGCCCGCTGAGGCCCTGTAGGTATAAGTGGACCACATTTTAAAATATGTCTTTTCTCTCTTTTCACTAGGCACGGTGATGACTTGATTGTCACTCCTTTTGCCCAGGTATGTGTCACCTTTGCTCTTGCTCTTGCCCTGGGTGTGCTTGCTTGCTTGCTTGCTTTGTATTTAGTACAGGGTCTGCAGGGTCTCACTACATAGATCGGACTCGTAGTGATGCTCCTGTCTCCAGCCTCCCAAGCGCTGAGATTACAGAGCGTGCCACTGAGCCCAGTCTCAGTCACCATCTCAGTGCACCCCAGGGACGGGACCAGCACGACACACTGGGGATCTAACCCTGGTCCCTGCATCTGCCTGAGCAGGCACTTTGCTCTGTGGAGCCACCTGGCCAGCCCTGGATGTGTTTCTAAACGTGGCCTCTGAACCTGGCCTTGGGTCACGTCTAGCCTTAACAGTTTGACTGTTTTCCTCCGAGGTGCTGGCCAGCTTGCGGAGTGTGAGGAACAACTTCACCCTGCTGACAAACCTCCATGGGGCATCCAACAAGTAAGTACGAGGTTGTGCAGTTAGGAGCTCCTGCCCCTGCCGCAGAAAGCCCTGGACAGCCCCAAAGGAGCACACACAGCTATGCATGGACCCTTGCCCTCCACATAGGCCACGCCAAGCACGCAATGGAATCTGGAGGGGAGCTAGAGCACCATAGAAATCGAGAGCAGGCTGGAAATTGCCAGAAATGGTCTGATTGGAGTTTTATTAATTTTTGGACCTTGAACACCTAGCACACGGTAGAAATACAACAAAATGAGAGGAGGAATTTTTAGATGTCACCTATCTGCCACTTCAGCAGTAAAGACCACAAATGCTATTAAAAATGTTTTTCTATAGGAAATTAATGAATACAGAGCCCCCTTAAGATTAAAAGTAATCAAAAGTTCAAGTCCAAGATGCTGCAGTTTTCATTTTTTTGGTACTATAAGAACAGGTTCGTGGAGTTGATACAAAAGAGCACAACTGTTCTCTCCTCTGCGCCGAGCTGCGCAGCCGCTCTTTTCAGTCCGCATTGCTGAGCCGTGGCCTCCGCGGCTATGACGTGAATGCATAGAGCTGTTCTCTGCAGTAGTGTCTTCTCCCCGTCATCACAACCTGTGAGCCTAATCTAGATGCTGTCAAGTTCAGTTTTCTGTGTGTTTGAAAAGCTCATCTCTGTCTCTGAGGGTCAGAGAACCCATGACCCTTGGATGGTAAGGCTGAGGGAGGCTTTTAAAACCATTCATTTGGCCAGATGTGGTAGCACACCCCTGTGATCCCAGCTGCAAGAGGCTGCAGCAGGGGGATCCCAAGTTCAAGCCCAGGCTGGGCAACTGAGCAGCTCAGTGGGCGTGCGCCTCTAAATAAAAGCTTTTCAAAACGGCAGATCACGTAGCTGCGTGCGAAGGCTGTGTGCTCATCCTTCAGTACTGAATACATAGAAGACTAGTCACTTCACCTCTTGCTTTTTTGCATAAGATAAGCCCACACCTTCAGAAACCCAACAACTGGCCAACAAATATGCCATATGCTAAAGACACATTCGAGGAACCCCGCAGCTCCTGACTTCTTAGCCAGCACTCACCGCAGGGTACCCGAGCCCTGCAGTCTTTGCCGAGTCACCCTGCAACTTGCTTTGCCTCATCCAGAACTGGATGAATCAAGCTTGTTAAAAGTGAGACCGAAATCTGCTCTCAGGGACAACTTCCGCTGTCCTCTAACTGGTTTCAAAGCCTCCTTGTGAGCAAATGTATTCGCCCCAATGGGGTCATTCCCATGGGTGTCCCCTCCTCTAAATTCTTCTCTAAACTTTCAGCAGAGCAAACTTTCCCACCAGCTGTGTGACCAGAGTCACTCTCCAGCTAAAGGCAACGCAGTGGCCCGCTGTCATCACTGGCCATTAGAAAAATGCAAATTAAAGCAATACTGAGATTCTGCCTTGCCCAGAGAGAATGGCCACCAACAAGAGAGCGAATAAATAGTAACAAGTGCTGGCGGCGCTGTGGGGAAAAGGGAATGCTTCTGTGTGAGTAGCAGGAATGGAAGCCACTGTGGGAACTAAGGTGGACATCACTATGGAGAGCCTTCCAAAAACTAAAAATAGAACTTCCATTCCACCCAGACATTGCCTGTCTAGCTGTCTTCACCAAAGTATTGAAGATGTCACACTGCAGGGATCCACGCAGCCGTGTTTACAGCAGCACAGTTCACCATAGCTGCATCTTGGAAGCAGCTTGCTTGTCCATCAGGAGGTGAATGGATTTTCAAAATGTGGTATTTGCACCCCATGGAGTAGTACTCTGCTACAAAGAAGGATAAACTTGAATCGCTGTAGCACACTGAGACCGCAATGCTGAGCGGAATAAAAAGTTTCTCTTAGGTGGAAAACCTAAAATATAAATAAAGAACAAAATAAAAGAGAGATCATAGGAAGTAGAGAGGAGGGATCTTCCTCAAAGGGAAAGGGATCAGGAGGGGGATGACAAAAGGATGACTTATACCTTGCAGCAGCTCATACAGGGTGCAATGGTCACACGCAGCAGGCCTGGGCTAATAAAAACCCAAGTTCCAGGGGGAGAGGTTGGCTTCCAAGGCACCTGGCCGGCCAGCTGGGGTTAATGTGATTGAGAGTGGGCTGGACTGATTTTAGTGCAATGTTCAGGGTGAGCCCTCCTGCTCTGAAGATCCCAACTTGGAAATGTTTTAGTCACCAACATGACGATGATGCTGAGAGAGGAAAAGCCGCACACTTGAGCCCATGTGACAGACAGGCTGCAGCCAAAATGCAGGTGTACCATCATGACCATGTGACCCAGCTGCAGGTGGTATGCCTGCGGCGTGTGACAAGCACGTGCCCTTCACTGCGCTTTGTTGGTCATCTGGGTCAGGGATGGGAAGAAAGCTCCGCAAGGCTCAGAGCAGAGAGCTTTTTAGGAAGAACTTAGGAATAGGCAGAGGTCAGAGAGCCTGAAGGTGAAGACGTGAGCTGAGCCAGTGTTTTCAGGAACAAACACAGGAGAGTGACACCTGGGACCAAAATGGTGGAAGTGGGGCTGGCGGGGGAGGATGGGTAAGCAAACAGACAAAGCCTTCTTAGCATAGGCAGACTCAAAGCCGCCCTATGGCACAGCCCCAAATGGGAGGTGGCCCAGGGTTGGGGTTCTCCTCTACCACAGTATTAGGGCCTGCAGCCTCACCCTGCTGGTTAGTAAGCTGTGTCAGCTTCCACTCTTTCGTAAGAATCAGGTCTATGTATGGCCTTACTGTCCTGGGGCCATGCTAACTTTTAGGAACCAAGTGACTGAGAGCCATACTCGCCATGCAGAGCCCTGCCCCAAAGCCATTCCCACCCTCGTGGTGCTGGTGTCACCTTCATTGCTTTGTGTGGCTACAATCACCAACCAGAACAGATCTCCAATAGCAAGACAGATGCATCTATTGACTTTTTTCAGATCCATCTCCAGAGTGAATCATGTTAGTAATTTCCAGTACTTCTTTATAACTAAGGCCAAACAACAAAAATTGCAGGCAGGACAAAGATCCACTGGCACCTCTCCTAAGGGAGACCAGAGGGCTCAGCATAGCCCAGGGTGGGACGGGAGGGATGAGGCTGGGCCACGTGCTGCAGCAGGTTGGAGGGCTCAGCGTGCATTCAGTGCATCCCACAATAGTCCTGGAAACTCAAGGTCCTGCAACAACAGAGGAAAATACAGGAGAAGAGGCCAGAGATGAGGCATCTGCCAGGAGCAGACAGGCACACTCACACACAGGAGTAATTCACACCGATGGGTGCAGCTGCAAGACGCATGGCTTCAGAAGGTGCTCTCTCGGATAACTGACTGGGTTCTGCTCCCTGGCTTGACTGCAACACTGAAGCAATAATTACATCCTTGGAGGGGTTTTCAGGAGACGTCTGGTTCAAGAAGTTTGTTGTATGAAAAGGAACTCCCACATAGAACTATGTTTCTCTGAAGCTGAAGCATCTTTTATCTTTGGCCCGGTGCTCTGCACAAAAGCTGTCCATTGTCTGCTGAGCTTTGCCACCCAAAGGGTGAGAGTCCCCATTCTGCTGCTGAGGTGACTTTTCTGCTCTTTCCTCAGCTGGCCCGTGGAGGGAGGCTTGCTTGGACTGCCATTTCTTGGCTGTAAATTAAAACCTACATTTCTTTTGTCCCAGGAGTTAAGTTTGCAAATGTGGCTTTCGTTTAGAGCTGCTGACTTATTTATAAGTGCCCCGGAAGCATGTTTTGGCTCCTGGCCGTGCCAGTGGAGCCGTCCTGTGTCAGGAGCCGAACACGGAGCTGGGAGCAAAGTGCCCTCCTTTGTCATCCACCTCTGCCACACATCACAGATGTCACGTGTGGCAGCCAGGCAACCACGTCACATCTTTGTACTGACATTCTCACAAAGCATTATTTTGTCAAAAGGGCTGTAATCTTCGGGAGAGAACTAATAACCACTTCAATTTTTTGGTATATCTGGAAATCTGAGACCTTTCATTGCTTTCTGTACTCTGGCCTGGGATTTAAATTAGCTGAGAATCATAAATTCTTGAGCCTTCAGAACTGGAAAAATCTGAGCCAAATTTCCTGAGAGTAAGTGAAGACAGAGATGGAAAACCCCTCCCTCAGGACCTAGCACGTTGTAAATCAGCAGTAAAGGCTCCGGGCTGCCCGCTCTCCCCTCATGAGGGCCACACTGTTGAAAAGTGCCTGAGGCTGGAGTAGGATCCTGCAGTCCTATTTACAGCCCAGCACTCTGCTCAGAGCTTGGGGCTGGAAGGTGTGAACTGATAGGGTTGCTCCTTTCCCCTCCACCAGCCAGGCGTGTTACTCACTGACTTTTCCATTAGGGACCACTGGAAAGCAGACACGGAGTTGATTTACTTTTGCACACATCCCAGTTTGGTAGCTGGTGCTGTCGTGCCTGTGAGCACTACTGTGGCTCCCAGAAGCCACTTGAACGTTGAACATGTACTGAATCTGCTTTGCAGCAGGTGTCAGGCATGAGTGACAAACCAGGCAGACGCAGTCCTGCCATTCCAAAGCTTCTGCACAGAGCTGCTTGCATGAGTTAGCAACTCTAAATAAAACCACATTTTTTAAAATAATTTCTGGGACACAGAGATGTGTGTCACGAGTGTGACTTCCAGTAGTCACTGAGTGAACAGGGAGCTGTGAGCAGCCACGCCATTAAGAAAGTTGAGGGGCTGGGGAGGTAGCTCGGCAGTCTAAGCACCTGCCCGCAAAGCACAGGGACCCGGGTTTGATTCCCTGTACCACATGCCCTGCCAGCCCCGTGCTGAGCTGGCCACCAAAACCGGGCATGGTGGCACACACCTGTAATCCCAGTGCTGGGGGGGGGAGGGGGCTGAGACAGAAGGAACACTACAAGTCTGAGCTGCATAGAGAGACCCTATATCAAATGAATGAATGATTTAAAAAAATTTTTAAAGAACATTGAGACTTCCATCCTAGATCTGAGAGTGTTTTCACAAAAGTGTTTGGAACTCAGGCAGAGATGCAAAGCAAAAACATCCCGGTGCACAGCGAATCTAGCAGACATTTGTTAGACACATGTGTTCCCCCAGATATTACGCTGGCGCAGAGCAGGGCAGCTGTGAACTCCGCACAAGCTTGGCTTCCATCTCTCGCTGGTGCACTGGGGAGGCAGAGGGGAAGATGGGAACTGCGATTGTTCGAGCAGAGGAATAGGGCCGGGCGGACACAGGATCCAGCAAAGCACAGGTGAGGCCTGGTCTGCTGAGGGGGCCCTGGGACGAGAGAGCGAGGCAGCGACTGAAAGACGGTCGGGTGTTCTGCACGCAAGGTACGCACTGCGCAGCAGCACTGGAGCATGCGCACTCAGAACAGAGCCAAAACCGCCTGCGAGGAGGAAGCTGAGGAAGCGTTCACTCCGGGCCATTGGCCCCTCAAATACTTTCACATCAACACGTCATCCAGTCAGGGGTCGGCCAGCGTGCTCCGAATTTACACTGTCCTCCTGGATATTGGTGGATCCTGCGGGGGAAATGAGGAAGGGTCAGCTTTACCTCCTGTTGCCCACGGGTCCCAGATTAGGGGCGCAGATGTTACGACTACGTAAGCTGAAAGGGAAGGAATGGCCCTAGCGGCACAGATAAAACTCCATAGGAGACTAGAGGAAGCGCCATTCTCAGCCACAGGCCTGGCATCATTTGGAGAGGATGGCTGGATTTGAAGGCTGAGGGCCACATTCGGGGGGACAGAGCTTCCTTGCCCAGCAGAGGAGCAGGCTAAGCACTGTGGGAAGAGATGTCACGTGTCCACAGAAAGGAAGCGATGCAGGGTGGCCTCCGCAGCCTCGAGCCGGCTCTTTCCTCCACCTGCCCACCTGCCCGTCCATCCATCCACTTGCGCATTCACTCTTTTATCCTTCCATTGGATACTTATCATCCAGGAGTTGGCAAGTGGGAAGGCATGCCTGGTGGCCCCGAGGTGGGGACAGTCCTTCGCTGCCTGCACGGAATTAACTTCCATGTCATCCAACTCACCTTCTGTTGATCATGCACTGTGGACAGTGCCTGTTTGAGTCCCAATTTGAAATTTCTGTCAAGCAGAAGTACAGGATCCCTGAAAGCCCTCGGCCAGTCTGTGCTTGAAGACGAAAGATGGGATGGGGAGAGGTGTGAGAGAAACGCTCGGACGTGCGTTGGGGCCGGAGAGCAAAGTTCTTTGCCCGACCCAGGAACTTAGAATTTAATCTCTCAGTTTTCTTGGAAAACAACCCTCAGTATGGGTGCAGGCGTTACCAGTCGTAGGGCTGGGGGAGCTTGCACTTTGGAGCCTGAGCGTGTTGGCTGTAGAAACCACGTAGGCCTGGGCGTGTTTCTCTGCATTCCTGTCCATTGTCCTTAAAATACTCCAAGCAGAGGCCAAGAGGCCCCCAGCACCGCACTACTAGAGGAGAGCAATCATTGGATGACTGTTCCCTGCTTTGTCACATGTGGGCACTGGTACCACAGACGGTGCCCAGGATCACCCAGCTGGCAAAACAGCAGCAGTGCCAGACTCTGTCCAGAAATTCTACAGGTACAGGGTAAGGGGACACAGTGGCTGCATCCCTGGGGAGTCAGAGATGGGTGTGCAGCCTCGGAGAACCTAGCAATGGACACCGCTTCTCTCTCAAACTCCCCCAGGCTTGGGAACGAATGCATGAGTAGCACAGATTCCCAGGCCTAGAGGAGGGCTCTGCAGGGGCTGGAAAGGGACTGCAGAGCTCCCCGAGTAAGCCTGATGCTCTTCCAGCCTTGAGGATGAGTGGCTGCAGCCTGCTGGCTTGCTCATTGCCAATGCCCGCTGCCACGGAGTCCTCACTCCTGGTGGCTCTGCTTGGCTGAGTGGCATCAGCAGCGCCTGGAAATTTGTCAGGAACAGAGTGCGGAGCAAGCCCAGGCCTGCAGAGTGAGTGAGCCCAGAGGTGGGGCCCGGAGATCGCTGTAGGAAGCCCCCAGGAGTTGCCATGGGTCCTCGCAGAGAGCACCGCTCCACCCGCTTCCAGGGAGTTCTCAAGTAGTGCATCGCGGAGGCTGGCATAGGAAGCGGTACGAAGAATGAGGGGAGCGAAACCAGCGAAAGTAGGGGAGAGCTACAGAGGAGGAAGAGGACAGCAGCAAGGAAAGGAGAGGGAGCCCCAGTGTGGGCAGCCCTGGGCTTGTGCACTGTTTCCCTTGGCCCGGGAGCTGGCAGGCTTGCTGCAGCAACTGTGCCCTCGCTCTGCCACAAGGGCTTCCCTAAGCGAAGAAAGCGGATTCCTGTTTCTAGGGGTATGTGGGGCCTTTTAAATGACTTTTTCTCTCTCAGTCTTCATTTTATGAGATGCAAAAATGGGAGCTTGAACTGCTTGGTATCTTGGGGTTCTCCTGCTGGGGCCTTTTCCCAGACTGCCCAATGCAGCTAGAGTCTACCCTGCCTTTGGGGCAAAGCCTATGCCAGCATCTTCTCCTGTAAGTCTCCCGGAACAGCAAGACCCACAACAGAGGGCTTGTCCAGAGACCTGGAGTAAACAACTTCCTTCCTGGGGAGTTAGAGCATCCTGTGCCGTGTGGAGGGAAATTCCAGGCTGTAGGATATGAGAGAAAGGTGGCCATCCACCGCATATCATGGGCGCCCCTTCAGGAGGCAGCAATGTGTCATGGATGGCTCGTGAGGGCTGGAAAGCTCCGGGAGGGGCGCGTGAGCTCATGAACTCAGTCCTTCTCTTCTCCTTCTCCACAGGAGGTCTCCGGTGGCCAGCCAGCCTCCCATGTCCAGAGTCAACTTGCAAGGTAGGCCGTGTCACTCGAGATCTACCCCCATGTTTCAGAATCATAATTGCCCTTCTGACTTAGAACCAGGGGTATGTTCAGAGCGGTCACGTTTGTCTGTTCACCGAGCGTCAGAAGCGCATGTCTTAGCAGCCTTTTCTAATAGTGTGCCTTGCTTGGTGGGGAATGTGTGAAGAACAGTGCCCACGTGCCGGCCAGCACATGGCCCTGCTTGCAGGATGGGATGGAGGGGGACACGCCTTGCTCCCAGCAGGGCAGCAGGAGCGGAGCTGTGCTGAGACGCCTCTCGACCTCAGCGCCTGGCCCGAGGAAGAACCCCGGGAGAGCCAGCCTCCAAGACCCCGAGTGCCCACGCCGGCCTGGGGGTCCCCAAGGGCGGGCTGACGGCTTTCCTCTTAGCATCTACCATAGACCCCACTTGGTTCTCTGGCCCTTCCACGTGTGAAGCCGGGGCTTCTTTCCATTTCTCCTGGAGGCTGCCCAGCTCTGTTCTGCTGAGGAGTGGCTTTTAGGAGAGCCAGCCTCTCACCTTGCAGAGCTGTGTGGCTGTCTGCGATACAGTGCTGAGTACTGCCAAGTGGAAGCCCACCTACAAGAACCGCGGAGATGTACTGAGCGTCAATTCTCCTTTGACATGAAACGCCAAGAGGTAAATCACCTTTCCTGAAGTCGAAATGGAGCTTTTCCCTTGAACCTGCCCCATAAAGTGGCAGTGAATTTCAGCAAAACTATAGGAGAACAGTCAAGGTGAACTCACCCTGAGGGCTCCTCACCACCCACCATGCCTCCCAAACTAGTTTTCCCTGCTGGGACATTGTGGTCACCTGCTAGCATTAGAACCTTAATTGTCATAAAAGTATTTATAAAAGCCCAACTTCTAGCACAACAGAACAAAGGCAGTAGATTCAGCTGGCTCCCTGACTTCTGAAGTATTTATGGTATATGCTTTTAAAAATATTTTTATAAGATTGGCAGCAAGAATAAAAGTGAAAGGAAGACATTAAGTGCAGGTGAGTTTAGCTGAGAGGCCTACGAACAAAAGAAAGAAGTAAACAGTACTCTATCTACGGACTTCAAAAACCTAGTGGCTGGATGCATTATTTCCTTCAGAAGTTTTATAAAAAGAAACAAAATAGAATGTGCTCACATATAACTGGCACTACATACTTGGAGATCGAAGAAGCTGCATTTTGAAACTCCTTCATTTCATCTCACCGGCCAACCTGTGAGCTGGCACCGCTGTCTGCCAAGCTTAGTAAAGATGTTTTTGATGTCCGGTTTGAATATTTAGACAATGTTTTCCTTCCTTGGAGTAAATACTGAGAAGCACTAGGGGGACAGGTGACATTTAGGGCTCTCTAAATGAGCTCATCAGCTGCAGAAGCTGCGGAGGATCATCCTGCCGTTACTGGCACAATCCTATAGCTTGGCAGCTAGAGGCTCTTCTGCAAAAAATTCTTTAAAACAACAGAGCGAAGAAGTGACAATGCCACTTAGGCAATTTGCTTTTGTCTGTCTTTGTGGCAAACTACAGGCATCCTGGCTTTTCACTGGAAAGAGAGTGCAGTGATACCAATTATTACGTAATTATGGGTTTCAAAATCTTCTTAACATTTAACCACAGTCAGAAAAGGAAGGAGGAGATACATCCCGTGTTTTGTGCTTATTATCAGCTTAAATAAGCCAGGCAGATTTTTCCTGTTATTTTAATATTTATCAGCGTATGACAAAGAGGTGTGTTTAAAGAGCAGCTTTGAAGAGCAACAAAAAATAAATGGCTCAGAGCAACAGAATACAGAACTGGAGTGCTGGTTTAAAGCCTGACTTTTGTGATGAATTGGATCAGGTTTTCAGTTATGGGTGCTGAATGTACTTGTGTGTTTCGATTGAAACCTAATGTGAAAGGGACAAGAAACCGAGGATAATTTAAACAGATTTCACACCAATGTAGTTTGTTATCAAACCCTGGCTCACTCAGAGAACTGCATCTTACATAGAAACAGCAGAAAGCCACTTTTCCTCCTCCTCTTCCTCCTCCTCACAGTTCTCCTCCTCCTCTTGCCCCTTCTCTTCCTCCACATGAATGAAGTCCAAGTCATTGTAAACCTGATTGCCGGAAGCCACAGTTGAATTGGTGCATTTGCAAATGGGTCATTAACCAAAGTGTTCAGCGGGGAGGCCTCTTCACTGGAAACCCCTCCTGTCCTGTGAGACCGTGGGCATTCTCAGCGATCCTGGCTCCACACAAGCTCCCCTCCTTTGAACGGGCATCTTAGTATCTTTAATTTGGCCTGAGTGCTGCCCGTTTTGCCATGGCAACCATTTAGCTTCGCGCTGCAGTGGCCGCGGCCAGCACCCCTGCTCCCGGGGAGCCTGCACTTGTGAGGGTAGGGGCTGCACCTTACACAGCCCTGACGTTTACGGTGCGACACTGTAGTGTGATGACTTTCATGTAGTAGGAACACAGCAAACGTAGAAGGGACCAGAATGCCAGAAAACCTTGGGTCTTTCTGGGAGAGAAAGGGCTCGTAAAATTTAAACTTAATAGCTAAGATTTTTACCTCTATGGTATGAAAAACATTCTGTTGTGTTTTTCTTTTCCTGTATATTAAAATCAGTTGTTACATTGGAATCAATAGCTGCCTAAAGCCCTCGCAAGCGCTCATCCGTGCCAAGTGTATTCCGCCAGGGTCCAGAGCTCCGCATGTGCTGCAGCCCTCTACCTCTGCATTGCAGTGACCCTGCCTTTTGTCTCACTTTTATTTTGAAACAGGGTCCTGCCAAGTAGGCTAGGCTGCCCTCGAACTTGGGATCTTCCTGCCTCAGCCTCAAAGTAGCTAGGATGACAAACATGCTCTAGCATGCTGAGTATAGGGTTTGAATAAAAAGAGTTAAATATGCAAAGCTGGTGTTTAGTTTGGCCCCTTGAATGGGAAAGCCAGAGTAGATTTGGAGACAAAAGACCCGCGTGACAGTCCATCTTCCTGGGGAGCTGAGCGGGTGATGCTGCCAGGTTAAAGGAGGGTCACAATTTGGACCACATAGTCTAGTTTTAAAGTTGTGTTCAACTTTAAAAAGAAAGGAAAAATGAATAAAAGAAACCTGAGGTAGGGCCACGAAGCCTGGAACCTGCACATATCCAACCTGAAATCTGAAATAATGGCCAGCATTTCAGACCCCAAGACTGCTTCCAACGGGAAAGCCCCGGCGCGCACGGCAGCGCCTCCTCGCAGTCCTGCTGGTCGGTCCTCTAGCCTCGAGTCCCTGCAGTTCCTCAGTGACTAGAGATGTGCGCTTAAAGTGAGAATTTGCTGGGAAGACGAGTTATCGAGTGAGTTCTTCCTTTAGAGAATGACTGTCTTACCAAAAAAAAAAAAAAAAAAAGAAAAGAAAAAAGAAAAAAATTGGAGAAATATTTAACTGCCAGCCCCTCTGAGTCATACATGATTTGATTACTAATGAAATATATCATGCACTCTATGTAATATTTTAAAAGCCAAGTTAGTGTGTAGGGCAAGATGTTTTATACTACAATTTGGATTCCAAAATTTACCAGTAAACCTACCAGCAGGAGGACCATGATCAGATAGTATTAAGAATTCTATCATTCGTGAAACTGACGGCAAGCCACGTCACCGAAATGACCAGGCAAGTGCCTGGACAGCCTGTCTCCTGGCGTCCGCAGCCTCCTGGCACGGTGGTTTTCAACATCAGCCGCTGAGGACACGTTTCATGAGAGGCCTGAGTTTGGGGACATCAGATGAGGCACGCGGGGCAGCCCAGGAAGTCTGAGACGGCTTTGCCTAAGTGAGGACAGGCTTCCTTAAGGCTGTCCCAGGGCTCCAGGGAAACCCTTTCTTCTCGGATGTACAGGCCAGGAGGGAGGTAGAAGCACTCCTTACCAGCAGATGAGACTGAAGGAGAGACTGTCCCCGGGAAGCCTGCTTCTGAGTAGGGGTCGATCCTGTAGTTAGGACTGTTGCTGAAGGTTCGCCGCATAGCAGATATAGACAAGAGGTGGACATGGGGCTAGCGAGCTACTTTGCACGTGGGGCAATCCGAAGGCCAGCACGCTGGTCCAGTTCTGCTGCTTTGCCAGAGCTTCCGGGGCCTTGGAGAAGCGAAGGCCCCGGCGCGCAGGTGTGGGGCTCCTGGGGACAGGATGGCCCAGAGCTGGCGGGCGAAATGGGGCGCCACAGCAGAGCCCTCGCTGGCGCCTGTGAAAGGCGCAAAGTGTCAGGCACTTTGGGCCAGTAGGAATAAAGTCAGTCTTGTACCAGAGATTCTGACCAGGGCTGAGAAATTTTTAAAAAGAAAAGGAAACTGAAGATGAAAAACAGAAAAAGGGCGAGTAAGAAAAACAAAAATGTCTGACTGTTTTCTTCAGCGTTTGGAATGTCACGTGACCTAAATAATTGGGATAATCAGCTTAATTACCACCGTGAGTGTCCAGGCAGCTGCATNAAAAAAAAAAAAAAAAAAAAAAAAGGCCAGAAAAATGCAAGCAGGAAAAAGCCCGAGTCATTCTGAGAATAATTCCCCAAATGGCTGTTTTGTAAGGATTATTTTTGTGTATAGCGGTTAAAGAAAATGTAGCCCCAAGCGCCATCGCTGAGCTCGTACTGCCCTACAGTTATCCCATAGATGTCTGAATTTAGGTAGGGGCGCTGCAAAATATTATCAAAACAGCTGAAGTATGAACAGTTGAAGTGCTGCCCTTCAGGAAACACTGCCAAAAATAACACTGCTCATTAACAGCCAGCTTCCTTAGCTCAAAATTAATTCTAAATTTAGTGTGAATATTCCTTCGTATTAAACGCGACTGATGAAGGGCGCAGCCTCTCGCTGCTCCCAGTCGCCGCAAGAGTTGAGTTCGCTCCGCGTGGATTCCAGGCCGTGTTTTCACACTACTGAGAAGCGCTCCCCGCCCAGCCCCCTGAAAGTTGGACTCAAGCATGTTAGTAAGTATTTCAGTTATGCTATTGACGTCAATGGAGTCATTAAATAGATTGCCGGCCCTCCCAGAGGGGAATCGCTGCCAGGGACCTAGATACAGACGCGGTTTTTACAAAGACAGCCAACAGGTTTTGCTCTAGCTCTGAGCCAGCCAGGGGAAAAGCTTATACTGTAGCAGACCTGTCTTCAGTTTGTTTTCTTTCTTTTGCATCTTATTTTTGCCTTTTAGCTTTGGTTTCTTTAGGCTCAGGAAGATACCCAGATATTGTTGTCTGGATGTTTTGTGTCCAGAACCATCTCCTGTACTTGGCTGAGGGAGGTACCCCACTTCCAAGAACGAACCTCACCTCTGCCCTACACAGCCCATCCCGGTGTTTATTTAGGAGCACGAATGACCCAGGCAAAGTGCTACTATATGCCAGGAAGGTTGTGTTTGATATATAGCTCCCTGAATAAACAGTTTTCTCCAAACACACACACACACACACACACACACACACGCATGCAATTTGTCCTTTCAGCCGCCTCTGCACATCTCCAAGCTGCAGCCCCTCCTGTATGAATCGACCTTTATGCGCTGGCTCTGTGGCACCAGGCACCAAGCTCTGTGGCAAGAGGCGGAGGAGGAGGCTGGGAAGAAAGAGTCACTTCTCCTGGCGGCTTCCTCTGCAGCCCTCCCTCCCGCAGGAGGCTGTCCACGTGCCTTGTGCGTCCTCTCAGACCCCAGCTGGCGCCTGCCTCAAGCCTGGTCATGCAGCTCCCTGGCGAGTTGTACTAGGGAGCCCTTCAGGAAATAGCTGCCTCCCCCGAGTATTCCTGACAGCTGTTTACCTGGGCAGCTTCTGGAGTCATAGCTAAAACTTCAGCCCACGCCTGAACGCAGCCCTCTCCCAGGTGCAAAGCCGGGGAGCCATCTTGAGCAGAGTTCTTCAAATGTGGCTGCAGGATGGCTCCCTCCTGGTGTCCCTTCCCTCCCCTCACGAGGTGATCCCTTCCCCTCATTGCTATATGGGTGTACCCAGCATCTGTGCCCCTGGGTAGCCCCTTCTGGCTCATCCGGACGGCCAGATCCACCAGCCACCCCCACCACCGTGGCTTCTCTTCCATCCTGGGCATGGAGCAGCAGCCCTGGAACCCTTTCAGCTCTCGTCGCTGACCACAGCCAATTCCTTCAGTCTCTTTTCTACCCTTCCCTGTTCCAGCCTCCCCCACCTCCAGGCCACCTCTCCCAGGCTTCACAATCTTCTTGTGCCTAAGCCACCTTGGTTCCTGTTCACAGTCTTCCCCAACCTCATGCAGTCTGCATTCCAGCTCGAGGATTATTCTTCTGAGCCCAGTTCTTGTCATGTTGTGGTGTTGGTTGTCATTGACCTTCAAGCTAAAATCCAGACTTCTTGCAGGTGTGCAAAGAGCTCTAATTTTGCTCCTACCCATTCCCAAAGCACAGATGCTGGTGGGGCCCCCAGGATACCGCACTTGACCTGGACCAGCCTCTCCTGCCTCCCTGACTATTTACATGGTGTCCCTCTCTCTGGGTTGCCTTTCCCAAAAATATCGTTCGTACCTTCCATTCAGAGACTTTCTTACATGGACACTGGAAACAAGTCCTTTGTGCTCTCTGATTTCTGGATTCTGGAGCGAGGAGTACAATGCTGTCCACCTAGGCCCCTGGCATAGAGTGCCGTGGAGAAAACCCAGTTCCCATCCCAACTGGCAAGTCCAAGGCCCATCCCTCTGGCCTCAGCCTGTCTGCCCTCTTCTGGATGACCCTCACCCCAAACCACTCTAAATATTGTCTCAGAGTCTCCCTGACTGCCTTTGTCATACAGCATTACAATTATTTAGTTCATGTTTCCCTGCTAAGTCAAAAGCATCCCAACGTCAAATACCAACCTTTGTTGTGGTCCCCATGTATAGCATAAAGCATAACAGGTACCCAGTAAATGTTCACGGAGCAGGCAGGTTCTATGCATGAAGGCCCAGGCCTGTCCTTGCAGGCCTTGGAGAGGGTCCAGGGCTCGTTTCTGGATTTGCTCAGGCCTGCCTAAATGTCTCTAGCGCAGGCACAAGCGTGGGGCTGACATCCTGGGCCCACTGGGATTGCATGTGCCCTTGGGGCATGAAGTAGATCTGTACTGTCTGTCACTTCAGCAGGAAGTGACAATGTTAAGAGAAATGGGAGAAAAGCAACTAAATAGGTCTTGTTTGGCCCTTTCTGCCAGTGATGGTGAGCGTCCCAGAGACTTCATGCCTGAGCTGCTCAAAGTGTCAACAGTGCAATTAAAC
>NDGN011362360.1:0-12179 GCA_002564285.1 Tympanoctomys barrerae | reverse complement strand
CACAGATATGTGCTTAGCATATTGACTTCAGTTGGATTTATTTCCTCAAAACTTCACTTTTTATTTTTTTTATTTTTTATTTTTTAAATTAAAGGAAAAACATTTTAATGGCTTTTCAAATGCAAAAGTGGGTGTCCTATTGACAGAAAAAAATTAACCCAAAATTCAGAGCTAAAGTCCTGGAAAATTAACCTCCATAATAAAATAAATAATTTTTCATGAAAACAAAAAAAAATACATATAGAGTTCATTAAGGGCAGAAGTGGTCTGAAGAAAATATAAAAAGAATTTCTCTGGTTATCAGGTAAATAACTTAGGTTAGAAATTTAGATTAAAGTGAGTAATTGTTAATGAGAATTTCTCTTTCAAGAGTGTCTTTGTAGAGCATATAAAGCCAAGGTAAATTGTTTTCTTTATTGCTAAATAGGTGATCAGACAGCTGTATGCTTACAGCAGTAACAGTGGCTGTACGTTGATTGACAAGGGCATATGTGTAAGCGAAATGTGCGGCAATAACATCTGGTGGGGAGGAGAGAGGAGTTGAGAAATTCTGCTGCAACGTACTTGCATGACAGGTAAAGCAGGAAAGGATTATCTGAAGAGAGAGTCAAAGTAGGTTTTTTTAAGTTTATTACATACTCTCAGGCAGCCAGCAATATTTTTAAAGAAGTATGATTGATATACTAACAGAAGAAATAAAATGGAATAATTTAAAACACTCAATGAAAGCAAAAAGGTAGAAAAGCCAAGGGAATAAAAAGATCAAATGCAATACACAAAAACTAATTAGAATGATGGTGGATATCAGTCCCACTGTAGTAATAATCAATTAAACATGGACTAAATGCACCAATGAAAACACAAAGGTTGCCAGAATAAATACAAAATAAAGCCCAACTATGTCTGTCTATAAGAACACGCTCCATAAAATTGTTGAAAGCAAATGGATGGAAAAATATGCCACAGTATGCTAATCAAAATAAAGCTTGAGGGGCTAGGGGATAGCTCAGTGGCACGTGTGCCTGCCTGGCAAGCGTAAGGTCCTGAGTTCAATCCCTAGTACTAGAGAAAAATAAAAACAAACAAAAAAACAAAAACCACACAAAATAAAGCTTGGGCAGATTCTTCACTTTAGACAAACCAAGCTTTAGAATAAATGAGATTATTGAAATAAAGAGGGACATTGTTAAATGATAGTAGTAAATTTTCTAAGAAAATTTGTTCTAACCTCAAAAAGCATCAAAATGCATGAAGCAAAAACTGATAAGATTACAAGAAGAAATAGACAAACTTTCAGTAATGAATGGATCAAGCTGGCTGAAAATGAGTAAAAACATATATGATTCAAATGGCCTACTAATCAACTGAAATTAAAAGATATTTTTATTTTAAAGAGAAATAAAGATACAGAATTTCAACACAAGATGATAGGAAAGTAACAATGTTATTATATTATGTATTGTTATCTTCAAAGTAGTTGCTCAGATTACCAGATTTAGGCATGTAAAATTGATCATACAATATAAGCACTATTCCTTAATGAATTAATAGAAATTAGTAATACTAGTAGATATTTTCAAAACACTGAACCTAACAAGAGAAAAATATATGTTCTCAAGCTTCCAAAAACAGTTATCTAGATGGAGCATAATTCAGTCCATAAACACAAAATTTTACAAATAGAATTATAAGAAGAATGTTCTCACTAACAGAAAATCACCAAGGATTTGGATTAAATAAGACCTTTAAAAAGCATGAGGAATGAAGAAAGCTCAAAAAAATCCTTTAAAAATATTTTAAAGTAAATGAAAATGAAAAGAAAGCTTATTAATTTACAGAGAGTTAAAGAAGTTATAATTACAGCAATGAATAACATCACTGCACATACTGGGCAAGAAGAGATAACATCAATAACCTAAGCTTATACCTTCCCCAGAAAACTAGAGAAAAAATGCAATGTTCCTAAGCAAAAAGGATAAAAATTATAGCATAAATCAATATAATTATAGCAAGAAAATAATAGACAATGATTGCAATCAGAGACTTAAAAGATTTTAAAAATTGAAAAATCTCTAGGCTCACTAAAAGAATGAAAGAAATGATCAATGTGTGAATGAAAAGAGGTTCTTGCTACTGATTGTGCAGACACTAAAAGAGTAAGAAAGGAATATCAAGTTTCATAACTTGGATGAAATGGATCAACTCTTAGAATGACATAGACTACCAACTCACATGAAAAGAAAGAGATAATCTAAATAGTCCTACATCTACTCATGAAATTGAATCATCGTTTACAATTCTCCCAAAAACAAGGCATCTGGCCCAACTGGGTTTACTTGTGAATTCTACCAAATGTTTAAGGAAAAATAGTTCTTCACAATCTCTTCCAGAAAACAGAAGCAATGTTGGTTTAATATAATTTATAATAAAAGAGACCTCAAGCCTTCTATGAAAGCTGTCAATTAGCAAAAGAGTACAAATTGAAGTTATAGGAGTTCATTCCAATTCAGAGATCAAGTTGAGTGTAGAAAACATCTCTGTATTTCAGAGACATGAAAATAATTTTATAATAAACAAAGAGAAGAAAAGAATTTTGTGCTTTTTCCATGGGCTTTGCATGATTCCTAGATACTCCCAGGACCCTCACTTCATTTTCTGCTGACTGCAGCCAAAGGGACAGGGAAGAGTCACACGGAGGACTAGAGTGGAAACAGGCTGCCATTTTAATGAGCTCACAAGGCCAGGAAATGTTAGTTAACTTCTGTGCCTTCTACAAAAGGCATCAAGGGGAGAGAAAGAGAAATCTGAAGAATTTAAACAACAACCTCTTATGAAACTAGGAAGACTAAAATTTTGTGTCAAGTCTGAGAGCACATTCTTCTCAAGCTTGGAAATTAAAATAATTTTGTAAAATAATTGATAACTGATAGTTTAGTGTTAGTGAGAAAACCTGACAAATGGTTTCTTATTGTTATTAGTAGTAGTAGTAGTTATTATTTGAATGTATCTTATGTAATTGGGGTGTCGTATAATATTTTTATGTTGGATATTTAATAAAATACTGCATTCATGAATTTTAAAAAGGAATTCTACTTGAATTGTGAAAAAGAAATGCTTAAGAGTGAATAAGGAATTCTGGCCGGCCTGATAGCTCCATGGACTAAAGCACCTGTTTAGGCAGAGCACAGCACCAACATCCCTGGTGTGCTGTGTTATGCTGCAATCCCAGCACTTGGGAGGTTGAAAAAACAGGAGATTCACTATGATCTGTGTAGTGAAACTCTATCCCAAATGCAGAAAAGATAAAATAAAAAAGCAGACGCTTTAAACCGCTGAGCTATCCCTCCAGCCCCTTATTTGGAGCTGGGGAGATCGCTCAGTAGAATAAGCGCTTGCCTGGCAAGCGCAAGGGCCTGAGTTTAATCCCCAGTTCTGCCAAAAAAAAAAAACCAACCAGAATTCTGATACATAGTGGATGTGATATGAAGTTTAACACAAAAATATGACATCATCAAAGAACCTTAATTATAGTTTGGCAACAGACCACAATCATAAGTAAAATCCCTGAAAGAAACTTCCTAACTTTTAAAGTGAGATGGTCACTCCAAAGATTTTTAAATACCAACAAGCTTCACTCAACATTTCCAAATCCAGTAACTTAGAGTTCAATCAAGTTTTGAATATTAGGAATAGTGACAAATCTTAAATCATTTTTATTTTCATGTATCAAAATATAAGGATATTATATCATTCATTAAGAGAATTATAGATTTTTTGCTCTTTCATATTTCCCTCTGCAAATGTAGGACAATAAGTATAAATAAAGAAATGACATTGAATACTATTTAATATTACTTAGGGATTTTAAAAATACATTCTTTTAAAAATTTTTTATTTATGTATTTACTTATTTGATACAGGGTCTCACTATGCAATTTAGACTCATAGTGATCCTCCTGTCTCAGCCTCCCCAGTGCTTGGATTAAAGATGTACACCACCATGCCTATTTTCAGGGCCAGCACAGCACACCCAGGGTTCTGGGGCTGGCACAACATGTGGTACCGGGAATCAAACTCGGGTCCTTGCACTTGCCAGAGGGACATTTAGACTGCCAAACTATTTCCCCGGCCCCTAAAAATAAATTTTTTATACTTACTTCAATCACATCAAGAAAGGACAGAGACAAATAAACAAAGTAAGAGAGAGAGAGAGAGAGAGAGAGAGAGAGAAAGAGAGAGAGAGAAACAAAGACAGAGACAGACAAACAGAGAGGAAGACATGGAGCAAAAAGAGAAGGAAGGTACTGAACTAAGAATCTCTGGGAGAGAAAAATCAACCATTGTCATTATGAAATAAAAACACAAGAACAGGAGAATGTCAAAATGTTCAGTAACCAGAAAACAGAACAAAGCTCAACAAGCATTCAGTAGGCAAGGATCACAGCGACACTGATCCAGAGGAGATCAGGGAGGTGCTGGCAGCCCAGCAGAGGTCCAAGAAGGGTGGCAGCCAGGCCAGATGCACGACAGGAAGAGCTCAGGCACGCAGGTCGCACTGCCTGCTCTCACGCAGGGCTCCTTAGGTCTCTCCTTCCTCTGTAGAACCCTAACCCTACAGACCTCCCGATGCTCAGCCAGTCACTGCACTGACGGGAGCTGTGTGCTGTGATGAAGGAAGCCAGATGAGCCTGTAGGAGTTTCCAAACCCAACTGCTGGGGCATGGGTGTCAGTGCTGTCATCAGAGGCACGTAGACGATCTGGGGGGGGGGGGTCAGAGGCAAGAGTGTGGTCTTGGAGGACACCATCTTTATTACCAAGATCAGGTGTACAACTGGAGTCCAGTTCGAGCCTCTAACTTCTGTGCTCCCCATGAATAGGTAGATTCTTCCACATGAAGCAACTCCACAGGGAGTCAAACCAGATGGTTCAAATACTGGTTCCACGACCGAGGCAGGCACCTTGCAGAGGCCACTTCACTTCCCCCTTTAACATCTTCATCTATTTAAAGGAAATGATGATGTACATTTCCTACTGAGTTGTGAGCTTTTTTAAGTGAGATGCTGAACAGCCCAAACTTACCTTGAGTTTTACATGCTCAGCACTTAGTGATGATGTTAGTTAGAAATACTCCATGAGGTGTGGAGCAGCATGATTCTCCTGCTCCGTGCAGCACAGGTGATAGTGAGAAGGCTCCACTCATGCTCCATGATGGTCTCCTGGGTGAGGATGCAGCAAGCTCAGGACAGACACCAGAAGACTATAAAACTGCAACACCACTTGATGTGTGCTTGGGAATTGAGAAAATGAATCTGTGAGTAACCTGTTTTAGTGCACCATTCCTAACCATGTCTCCATAAACAAAACAGTAACTATTTGCAAAAACAGCCACTATTTGTAAGAGGTGCTAATGTTGAAAATGCCTGTTCAAATATAAGTGTACAAAGGTATGATCTTGAGAGAAAAATCTGTCTCCAGTGACACCTTTGCAAATAGAGGCCATACAACTGATCCGCAGAGGAGACAGAGGCAGAGAAAGATGCGTTCAAATATACCCGATATTGGGAATACAGGACAAACTAAAATTTGTAAGTAGAGGCAATAAAGGATGGCAAAAAAAAAACCCAGATGATTTGAACCTGCTCAAACTATTTCAGCCTCACTTCTAACACTAATTATTATCATATTTCAAAGAAATTTCCAGCAAGGTCCAGCCTATCTTGGTTAATCCTTCAGAGTCATTCTTCCATTCACTGCAATATAAATTGGCACCACTGCATGACCTCCCCTGATCTCTTCTGATTCAGGCTCCATAAATCTAGAAACCGTAACAATTGTGTCTTAATTTTTAAAGGTTACAAGAATCAAACTTTTGCAAGACACAGCCTATGCAATCCCAGCCAAAGAAGCAAGTTTCCTTCTGTCTCAGGTGTAAATCATTGGCATTATCTAAGAGAAGACTGGTGTGAAACTGAGTTGTGCTAGCACAGGAAGAGAATTTGCAGACATGCTCCAAGAGAAGAAAAAAGCAGGGAGTCAGCTTCTTTTGGATGTGAGCTGAGAAACCTTAATTACGTTCTGTGAAGCCCTGTAAATTATCTATAATTACAGAATGATCTTTGTTTTAATTATACTTTGCCTTCACAAATGCACAATCAATTCTGTAATTTGGGCTGAACAATCAACACGTGATTTGTATTCAACACCTGATGCATATTTGGTTCTTATAACTGAAAATGCCAGGAAGAGGGACAACTTTGTTTTGAAAAACACTAATATAATATGACTTCTTTCTTGGATTCTATTTTTTTTGATACTTTAAGCTGTAACTGTTGAAGGACATGCCTGATAATGCTCTTGACCCCTGAATAACTGGGGGTCACACCAGTGATGAAGGCAGAGCCCAAAAACAGCCTCACCACAGTAGGCAGTGACCAGTGTTTTAATTTGTCTGGAAATATGAGTTGCTACCTTTCTGATATGAATTAGAAAGATCTCTACCATTGGAACTCTGGTGTACGCTGTCCTTGGTGTTACTCAGAGCTGGGTTCTTGATTTAAAATTTACACCTCCGTGTTAATGTGAAAGGCAGTTAACCTATCTGCACCTGAGATAATTAAACTGAAAAATCAGACTAACATTGTTGACTCTCCAGAGTTGGTGTGAATATTAAACGAGGATTATGCCAAAATGCTTGGGATAATCATAAATCAGTGTCTACAATTAAAAATACTACCATTATTTTACATGTATTAATTTTGTTATTTGGCATAAACAGTCGTATGCAAAGAAGCCCAGTCCCATGCCTTCGTTGCAGATGTCAGTTCAGGGGGTCACTTTATTGTTGAATCCGAGATTGCTGCATGCATTGCAAGTTAGCCTCCTGGAAATTGCTGCACACGTTTATTTCACCTGTTTAGTAAACTCAGCTGATTTCACTTAAGGTTCAACACTAGCCATGTGATATCAGGAAGACCACTTAAATGTAATTTATTCAAATAAAAATGTGGGTGTTGGGCCTGGTACTCTGTAAAAAAGGCCACTTTCACACCTCAGTCATAGGATCTTGTAATTGCATAAGTCATCCTGGTCATGGAATGCCCTTTCTTTGTTTTTCTTTTTCCTTTTTCCTGTCCTGGGATAGCTTGACATTTCTACAAACCCAGAGGAAACACAGAAAGAGAATCACCTAGGGAGAGGGTGAGGATCGACTGCTTCCAAGGGTTTTGCTCAGTGATTCCACTTTCAAACAACTCAACCAGCTTTCTTTAATTATTTGATTTAAAGGGCTCAACATTTTTAGCTGCAAGACTAGTACACAGTATTGGGTTGGCAGGATTTGTTAGAAGGCGGCATCTGTTGAAAAGGAGGAAGTGTATCAAGGTATGGTAATACAAGTAAAACGTACACCAATGTACAGACCATGAGAAGCAGGTGGCATTGCAGAGCCCAGAAGGATTTGCATCACTTCAGCTCCAAGTGGAGGCAGCAGTGCCCAGAATGCAATGGGATTTGATCAAGCAGCCACCAGTCTTCCCAGGGGCACACACATTATTGTCCCCCACTTTCCAGCAATGTGAAAAGAGGGAAAGATAGGAAAACAGAAGACCCAGCATCAAAGACCACAGCCATTTGTCCTATGGCTTGACTTCATCAAAGGACTCTGGCAATGATGCTACACAAGGGATGAGGTCATGAGAGAACTTTTTGTAGCAGTATTGAACTGAGACTGCATTGGCTAAGCGTAGAACTGCTCCTCCCCCTTGGGAGAAGGACTTCGTGGCTACAGGTGTAGCATGAGTCTCCTCTCTGCCTGTCATCACAATCATCCTTTTTCTTTCCAGTGACCCCAGTACCTTCCGGGACCCTGTGGGGAGCAAGTGAAAAGCCTCAATCTCTTGAGTCCATCTCTTGTTGATCCATGGTTTGTCTAGATAAGGACCGCTGAAGTGACCACTGCACAGGTGTCTCCCTGTGCTTTCTCTTGCCTCATCATGAACATGTTTAAAGGTAGCTTCAACTAAAATTGAACCCCTGGGGCTAGGGAGATAGTTCAATGACATAAATGCCTGCCTGGCAAATGCAAGGTCCCAAGTTAGATCCCTGGTATTGCAAAAAATAAATAAGATAGAATCAAATTGAACCAAATCAGTCCCATGCTGCTGAGAGTAAAATCAAAACCATAATAAACCCTTCCTTAATCAAAAGTGAAAAGCAACTCAGCTACTTTTCCAGTATAAATGAATCTCTTTTCATTTTTAGTAATGAGTTTTAAATAATAAATCAAGTTCAAGTATAGAAAGTCTGTTTCAGATTCACCCAGATGCTATCTCTTATTTTTGCCTCTTGGTACAAAAAAGTGCATGGCATTTTCCTCAGGGGTTCGGAGTTGGGTGGTGTTCAGGCATCTTGCCTCACTCATTAAGCTCAGACAACCATTAAGCCCTTAGTGGTTGTCATGCCTTTAATCTAACCTCCAGCTTGGAGTCAACAGACGCATTATAATTCTAATATTATTGATATTATGCACCACCATGCCTATTGATTACATATTTAAATAAACCTATATTTCTTCATAAATAGCCAAAGGATGAGAAAGCAAAAGATAGAATAGTTTACACATGAGAGTCTGATTTATTTTACTCATGAGTATGGTCTCTAGTTGCATCCATTTACCTATAAAAGCCTCAAGTTTATCTTTTTTTAAAGCTGAGTAATACTCCATTGTATGAAAATACTACATCTTTTTTATCCATTCCTTAGATGATGGGTGTTTGGATTGCTTTCAATATTTAGCTATAACAAATTGTGCTGCTATAAACATGGATGCACGTATATCACTGTGGTATGATGTTTTAAGTTCTGGAAAAATATCCAGGAGGGATGTAGCTGGGTTGAATGGGACAGTATTGTCTCACTAGTGTAAAACCCTGAGAGTAAATGAAATCCAAAAGGTATAATAGATTCCTGTGAAAGAAAAAGCAACTGTTCAAAGGGCCAGAATAATTGGGATGAGGGAAGGGAGAAAAGAACAAGGAAGGAAAAAAAAAAACATGTATGTATATACACAGGATAACTTGGATAATTGTACCGCTGATTTCTACTAATCTATTGAGAGGAACAGTAAGTGATTAAATTTTTTTCTTCTGCTAATTTTTTATCAGTTTTTCATGCTTATACCTGGTAATCTGAACAACTAATTTGCAGACAACACTATGCAATATAACAACCATTGTTGAATTCCTATCATTTTTAATGAAATTTTGTATTATTTCTAATGATTTTTTTTACTAATTTTTTCTCTTAAAAAAAGTAGAAAAAAGAATAACTGTGATAAGCCGAGAAACTGCAGCTATTTCTATATGTAGCTCAATTTTTGTAGGAGTTTGTAGGGATTCAAAATTTACACCAACATAAATTCTGTTAATCCAGAGTGCCATAAGACTACACACTTCCCACCTCCTCACTAGCACTGAACATTACTTTTAAGGGTTTTGACAATGTAATTTAAAGCAATTGCCAAGGCAGTGCTGCTCAAAGTTGTGTTTGTGTAATTGTTAGCCCAACTGAACATTCTTGCACCTACTTACTAGCCATTTGGATTTCGTACTCATGCTGTAATGGTGTTTGCACACTTCTATAGTCAGTTATTTGCCTTTCTTATTATCCTACATAAATTTTTATTACAAATATTAGTCATTTATCTGTGGGTTTTGTTACTGATAAAAATATTCTTACCGTTTGCTTATAGCTCATTTATGATGTTCTTCATCATATTAATGTTTCGATATTTTATAGAGTGTCTGTTGTCTTTTCCTTTATGAAATTTGATTTCTAAATTCTTCTTAGGAAAGCCCTTCCTGCTCAAAATTACTTAAATTAAGAATTATTATTTTCTTAGAATTCCTATTGCTGTTTGCTTGCTTATTTTTTCAAGCCTATGTTGAAATTTATTTGGATTATCTTCGTACATGTTGTGGAATAGAGATCTATTTATTTTCTCAAATAATGAATTGACACTAGATATTAAATACTTTTTGTTTATGGCAGAACCAGGGATTGAACCCAGACCCTTGCGCTTGCCAGAGAAGTGCTTATTCTACTGAGCCATCTCCCTGGCTCCTCAATTTTTTATTTTTAAAGAGACCACAAAATACTAAAACAGAAAAATTGCAAGTGATATAGGATCTCACTTAACAAAATAATATGAATTTCACAGTATTTTCTGTAGTGCACAGTGTTGTCTTCCAACTAGTTATTCATATTACCAGATGTATGCAAAATTGGGAGAAGAGAAAGAGAAAGAAATATATAAGAAATTAGGAACAGAAAAAGGACAAACAATTGAAAAAGGAGACAAAACAAATTAAGCATTGATTGTTCCTTTCCATAGACCAGCAGAAATCCACAGTACAGTTGTCCAAACCATTCTGCTTACATACATAGGTATATCTCTTTCCACCACGCTCTCTCATGTCCTTCTCTACTCAGTAGCTATTTCCTTTAGAATAAGTTCATCCCCTTTTCCCAGTATCTATTGTACCCTTCAGATTTTATTTTCTCTTTCAGGTTCTCACACTAAGAAGACAATACAATGTTTGTACACGTGGGTCTGATTTATTTCACTTCAGAGTATGGTCTCTAGTTGTACCAATTTACTGACAAAAGCATCAAATGTATCCTGTTTTATAGAACACTCCATTGTGTAAAAATAACACATCATCTTAAGTTGATAGGCATCTGGGCTGTTTCCAGGATTTAGCTATGAAAAATTGCACTGTTATAAACACAGATACACATATATTGCTGTGGTATGATGTTTCCAGTTCTTCTGGAGAAGTACCGAGGAAGGGAATAGCTGGCTTGAGTGGCACCTCCAATTCTAGGATTTTCAGGGCTCTCTACACTGGTTTCTGTAGTGGTGGTACCAGTCTGCCCTCCCACCAACAGTGCAGATGGTTCCTTTTTCCGCACAGCCCCTCTAGCATTTGTTATTGGCTGACTTCTGAATGTTAGTCATCTTTTCTGGAGGGAGATGGAATTGCAGTGTTATTTTAATTTGCATTTCTCAAATGACCAAGGTGTTGAACATTTTTCATATATTTACTTTCTACCTGTGCTTCTTCATCAGAAAAGGGTATATTCATCTTAGATGCCCATTTTTGTATTGGTTCTTTGAATTTGGGGGCGGCTGATTTTTTTTAATGCTTTATATGTTCTAGATAAAAGGGCTTTATCAGAGGAATAGTTGACTATTTGGAACCTGAAGGGACGCAGATTATTAAAACAAAACCAATCCTGGGAAACAAAGGAAAAGAAGGAGGTATCACAATCCCTGACCTGAAATTATACTATAAAGTTCCTGTGATAGTCATCATGGTACTGGCATAGAGACAGACCTAAGGATGAAAGGAACAGATTAGAAAATGCAGAAACAACTGCAAACACACTCAGCCACCTTATCTTTGATAAATGGACCAAATATGTTCACGGGAAAAAAAAGATAACCTCTTTAATAACTGATGCTGGAAAAACTGGCTTTCCATGTAGCAAAGGATAAAATTAGACTCATGTCTATCACCATGCACAAACTACAGTTGAAATGGATCAAATATTTAAATATTAAAACAGAAACATCAAATCTTCTGCAGAAAAATGTAGGTATCTCATGAATAAAAACCAAACTGCATGGGAAATGCTTCAAAGAATCAGTTGAGATCTCATCTTTTGGTGCTCAAAGATACTCCATCATGCTCATCTTTTTGAAAATTTTCTGTACTTCAGGCCAGCCAAATAGCTCAGCAGATTGAAGAACCTGCAAGCAGGCGCAGGGGCTGGGAGTTCAAACCCCCATGTGCTGTGCAGGCCCCGTTCCTGGGGCTCACTGAGATGGAAATTGAGACTGGGAGTAGTGGTGCATGCCACTTGGGAGGCTGTAAACAGGTGGATCACTATGATTCCGATCTAATAGTGAGATCCTGAACACCCTGTAGATCCTAAAATACAGAAAAAAAAAAAAAAAAGAAAATTTTCTGGGGGCCAGGGAGGTGGCTCAGTAGAATAAGCACTTCCCTGGCAAATGCAAGGGTCTGAGCTCAATCCCCAGTTCTGCAACAAAAAAAAAAGAAAGAAAAAGAAAAAGAAAAGAAAAGAAAGAAAGAAAGAAAGAAAGAAAGAAAGA
>NDGN011362353.1:0-11755 GCA_002564285.1 Tympanoctomys barrerae | reverse complement strand
ACCATTCCATTCATTAAGAGAAAGTAACTATATATCTATCCTAAACACTTTGAATACAAAGATGTAAAATGGACCCCGCTCTTTTTGCTTAAGACTCTGGTGGCCTTTGCTAGGAGCTGAGGACTCATGACAACTCCTCCCATGCCCCACAGTGCGGTGAGTGTTTACATTTTCTAAATGTATCCAGGAAGACGCACCGTCATGAATCCCCCCAGAAGTCTCCCCTCACACCCCCCTTCAGACATTCAGCTCATTATTGTTGCCACTTTCTGAACAGTTCCAAGTCCTCGCTCATGAATGTCATGAGGTGTGATCAAAAATATGGTGAATGCGGCTGCAAAGGCAGCCTTGTGAAAACACAAAGCTTTGTCCTCCTCACCTGAGTGACCACGCCTGGGCAGCTGCAGGCTCTACAGCTGCTGGCTCCTCCCACAGTCAGCATGAGCAGGGAAGGAAAGGTTTTGAATCCATTCAGGACATCGAGGCGGCCACAGCAGAGCAGCCAAAGACCCTCAGGAGAGGACTCCAAAGCAGCATGCTGCAGGGAGCGGCAAGGACAAAGGGAGACGTGTTGAAAGCGAGGGGGAGGCTTTTAGTTTAAGCTTCCACTGGGTCTTCCGATCCCCCTCGGGGCCTGACTTGCCACCCTCATTCTTCCGCGACAGGAGGCAGAGGTCAGCCCAGAGCCAGGGCCCTGCCAGGACCGCTCTGTCAAGCTCTTTGTTCTCAACAGACCCAGGGGACCAGGCAAAGTCAAACGGCGAGCAGAGGGCCAGGGAGACAGCTCAGTAGAATAAGTGCTTGCCTGGCAAGCACAAGGTTCTGAGTTCGATCCCTGATACCACCAAAGAAAAAAAAAGAGCAGAGAGTAGCTCTTTAAAATTCGCTCGCCTCTGACAGAATGGCTGCCGTCCAGGAGCCTTTGGGAAGAGAAGGCAGGTGCAGGGGGAGACAAAGGGTCGAAGGCCAGGGAGGCTGAGCTTGGTGCCAACCAAGGTGGGGCCTCATCAGGCCCCAGATCTGTGCCAGGGACATCTAGGGGCGGATGCCAGAGGAGCGTGGCCAGCCGTTCACCCCTCTGGGAGACCCCAGAGCTGCCCAGGGGACCCTGCCCCGCCAGGTGTCGGCTCCCAGCTTTGCGGCCAAGGCAGCAGGTTCTTCAGCTGGAGCCCGGTGCGCGCACACGCACACGTACTCACACACCGGTCCAGGGCAGGATTGATTTCCACTTATCTCATCTCCCCCCTCGGGCGCTCACGCTTCAGCAACCTTATGATCACATCGTGTTCCTCTTTCCTGTTCCTTTTCAGCGTTGAGCTATCTCTCGTTGAAAAGAAGGGCAGGAGGGTGTGCACATGCGTACCCAGCACCAACTCGCGCATGCGCACATCGCCCACACGCCTCTACGGACCCGACTTGGGCTCTGGGTCTATGGCTCCCAGACATGGTGCTAAAGCAGAGGCAGCTGGCTGTGGTGGCGCACGCCTGTAATCCCAGCACTCAGGAGGCTGAGGCAGGAGAGTCACTGCGAGTTGAGACCAGGCGAAGCTACAAAGTGAGCTCAAGGCCATCCTGAGCTGCAGAGCGAGACTTTGTCTCAAAAAGACAAAAAAAATCCCAAACAATACAAGAGCAGAGAGGCCTCCAGGAAAGGGGGCCAGGATCACTCTCTCCCAAAAGGCCCAGCACCTGATCTCCCTGCACTTTGTAAAAATCTCCTGAGGATGTAAAATGAACGGAGATGTGTTCTGCGCACACACCGAACCCACGAGAAATGAAATCATCACGCTTTGCAAACCCATGCTGAAACAATAAATAAATAATAAATAAGCATGCCAGCCTCTTCCCCAACGCGTAGAAGCTGCTGCCCCCTGCTGGCTGGATGCCGCAAGAGCCGAGCCGCCGAGATCTTTGCGGACGCCGATCCCATCACAAAGGCTGGCGGCTGCAGGGCCTGTGAGCTCCTCGGATCAGCTCGTTCAGTCGCCGCAGCATGCAACGCCAGGCACGCGGTGGGTGCTCGATAAGCGTGTGCCGGCATAAGTGCGATTTCTAAGGGACGAGGAGCCTGGGAGAGGCAGGGGGAAGATTGCCCTCCCTGCCCCACCCGGTTGAAAGTCCTTGCTGTACCTAATTTTTCTACCACTGGTGTTTTGGGGTCCCAGTTTCACCATAAACATCAGGAGGGGTGATTTATGGTTAACTGGCATGAATGAGATGGACAGGTGGTTAAGAGCTGGCTGTCGTGGCACACATCTGTCATCTCAGCACCCTGGGAGGCTGAGGCAGGGGGATCACAAGTCTGAGCCCAGCCCGGGCAATTTGGTGACTTGGCAAGGTCCTGTCTCAGAATCAATTTAAAGCAACGTTTTGAAAAGGTTGGGGATGTAGTTCAGTGTAAAAATGCAGGGTTTGATCCCTAGTACTACAAAAGAAAGGAGGAGCTGGGTGTGGTGGTTCACACATGTAATCCCTGAATCTGGGAGGCTGATGCAGGAGGATTGCTATGCATTTGAGGCTGGCTTGGACTACATAGTGAATCCAACTCCAGCCTGGACTACATAGCGAGACCTTGTCTCCAAAAAGAAAAAGGAAGTAGAGGGAGGAGGAGGACAAGCTGAAATCTGAGGCCAGGCAGGCCAACCTTGGCTGTCATTCGTGTGTGACTCTGGGCCCCTGAGCCTCCTCTTCTAACAGTGATGACAACAGGGCCCACTCTCAGCCTGACTGAGTCTTCATCGAGACCCGGACCCGGCTCCAGCGTGGTGCTGCTCTCCCTGTCCAGCGTGGCTGGGCCGCACAGCAGGGAGGGGGGAAACCTCGCTGACCCAGGAGCTCGCAGACACCACCCTGCTGCTGGGCTGTGCTCCCAGCTCGCGGGCAGCAGGGCCGGGAGCCAGGGCCAAGCGCAAGTGGTCAGGAGCAGCTTCCTGCAGGAGGCCGGGCCAGGTTCACTCTGCCCCACCCCCACGCGGCTGGCCAGCTGTGGCCCCTGTCAGGTGATGCAGCTCTGTTTCTGCTCCTGTCCCCTGTCTCTTCCTCCAAGACTCAGGATTGCAGGCATAGCCTGGGGCAGCGTCCCCGCCAGCCACTGAGTTCAGCACCGCGGACAGCGCCCTAGGCACTGTGCCCCGCTGGGACATTTGTTTGGGTCCTGAACAACGGAGGAGCACAAAGCAATGAACATCTGTCATCTCAGTGCTTCAGGAGGCTGAGGCAGGAAGATCGCCACGATGTGCCACCTTCCCTGGGCCAATATGGGCTTTTGACTCTAGATCCTGACTGCCTGTCCTCTCTATGGGAGCAACCTCAGGTGGTCCCTCAGGACTGAACTGTCCTTTGCCTGGATCCATGGGTGGCTGTGTATCAGGAATATATCCAGATCATGGGGCTCAGCGTGGTGCTGTCCCCTTTGAAAGACTTTCTTACCCTGGTGGCTGCCTGCCTCCTCCCGCAGACTTGGGCTGCTGGCTCCAGCTAGTGACCTCCCCACCCCTCCGGGGACCTGTGTGTCCCCAGGTGGCTCTGTTGCACTGGCTCGGATCTTGTGACCCTTGCCGCAGCTAGTGAAGATAAGTCACAGAAGAAAAGTGACTCACAGAATAAGCCTGGATCCTGGAGACGCCTGGTGAGACCGATGGATGGCGTCATTAGCATGGTCAATGAGAGGCTGATCAGGAGCTCAACAGAGTCGCATGGCAGGGCCAGGGAGGGGGCAGGGCTTGGGCAATCGGGGCGGGAGGGTTCTGTGGACAGTGGTGGCCCAAATGCAGCACCATCCCACCACCTGTCAGCCTGCACAGCGGCAGGAAGAAAGAGCCCCTGCCTTCACTCATTTGTTCCTTAATTCTCTATTTGGTCCATCTAGTCCATCTATCCTATCCTATCCTGTCCTGTCCATTTCAGGAAGTCTGCCAGTGGGCTGGACCCCATGGTGGGTGCCAGGCCACCGCCGCAGCCACAGGACAGACATTTCCCAGCCTCTGCAGATGGCACTGCGGATGTTCGGAGCCAAGCTCTGGGGGTTTGGCCTCTCTGAATGCCCTGTGCCCCACTGTGTCCTTTGACCTGTCATGTGTGGTCAGTATCCTAGATCAGGCCCTCATTGAGCTGCAATGTCCTCAGTAAACCCAGACAATATGCTGTAGGAGTCAGTGCTGTTATTCTGATATTGCAGAAGGGACTTGGGCAGAGCTGGTATTAGCCCGCCGTGACCTGCGTCCCAAACCCTACACAGGGCTGCCCAGCCCCTGCCATGCCCTCCTCCAAGGGAACAAGGTGCGCTGTGCTGGCAGTGTCCCCTGCCATCCATACGGCCCCAGCACTGTGGCTGCCCCCACTCTTGCACGTGCCTTCGACTGCAGGACAACGAGGCAGAGGGAGGAGACGGACGGGAACCTGAAGTCCTTTGAGGCCAAGAGGAGAAACCGAAAACAGCCAAGAAAGCAGGAGGGACTGCCCAGGGGCATCCCGGTCCAGCCCTGTGTTCCCAGCCTGCCCTCACTCTGCTGGGAGGGGCGCAGTGTGAGGGGGCAGAAGAGCAGGGGCTGCAACACGGACACACGGTCCCTGCAGCATGGCCCTCGGGCTCTGAGCTGAGCATCTCTGAGCATCGTAGTCACTAAGCCAGCCGGCCGGGAGCCCATCCAGCTCTGGCCTGGGCAGGACTGATGGCCGCTCCCTGGGACCAGAGATGCAGCGCTGGGCAGGGGCAGCCCTGGCTCGCTTTTTGGCCCCCGCTGCAGGTTCCTCGGGCAGGCAGCCCCACCCTGGCGCTGTTGCCACTGGGAAGAACCTGGCCTAGCCCTTGTCTCCCAGACCAGAGTGTCTAACCAGAAAGAGCTATCACAGGCCACAAGCGGCATCGAATGGCCCCTTGCAGATGGGCTGTGGGCAGCTGAAGGGGTGCAGTGTAGCTGCTGACTGGGTCCCCCATGTGCACGCCCATGTAGGGCCCAGAAGGTGACCTTAATTGAAATCACGGTGTGTGAGGACATCAGGAGGAGCTCTAATAATGAGCTCATCTAAGTTAAGATTGGCCTTGCATCTCATGACAGTGGAGACCTTGGAGACAGGGCTGGCTCACTTAGGCTAGTGTGAAACTCACAGCGATCCGCCTGCCTCAGCCTCCCTGGAGCTGGGATCACGGGCGCGGGTCATCACACCCAGGTGTGTCCTTTTTTTTGCGGGGGAGGGGGAACCGGGGATCAAACTCAGGCCCTTGCGCTTGCTGGGGAAGTGCTTATTCCACTGAGCCATCTCCCCGGCCCTCTGTGTCCTTTTAAGAAAAGACAGAGGCAGAGATTGGAAGCACGCAGCTGAAAGCCGGAAAAGGCCCAGAGCTGGAGGCCACCGCGGTGCACTGCCTTAAGCCACCCAGCCCATGTCATCTGCAGCAGCACCCTTGGAAGACAGCCAGTGGTCAGGAGTCAAGGGAGACCCTCTGAGGAAGGGACATTTGGTCAGGAGATGCAGGAAGAGTTCCAGGAGTCATCCAGGGCAGAGGCCAGAGCAGGTGCTCAAGGGCTAGCGCAGGAAGCCCTGGGGCCTCCAGGAGGGGGGAGGAGAGGTGACAGGTCCTGAATGGTGCACTGGGGAGAGGCTATGGTGAGAAGCCAGCGGTGCGACAGCGCAGCCCTGGGAGCTGAGTGTCAGGGGTCCCTGCCCTTCACGCACACATGGTGTTGGCTGACTGCAGGCCAGCGGGCTCCGCTGTGCCACATGCAGGGTGCTGTCACCCCAAGTGTCACTTGTGCTGCACTCCCCCTCTCTGTTTCTGTGCCCTTCCAGGGTCCACATTAGGTGCCAGCACCCTCCAGTTCTTGTCACTCCCTCTCCAGCTCCTGTCCTCCATGCCTGCATATTAACAGGCAACGTCCCTCCTTGGCCACCCTGGACACAATGCATCTTTGGAGTGCCACAGACACGTCCAGGGCCTTCGGCCATGTGAGCCCCTGAGCTGCTGCTGTCCCCCCACTGCAGAAGGGGCTCATTAGTGGGGACACATGAGCCACTTAGCAGCTCTGTGACTTGGTGCTGGCACCCAGCCTCGCTTTCAGCTCCGTCAGCCACCAGCTCTCTAATGCCTCTCCCTCTTGCTCCATCTCCCCTGTCCCTTCCTGTGTTGCCTATGGCTTCAGGAGCAGAGGACAGGGGACAAGGACTTCAGGAAGCAGAAATTGGAGGGAGTGCACAGTGATCACCAGCTTGTGGCTCCTTGGTGGCATCAGGACCCCAACTGGGCGCCCCGCCATCTCTGTGAGTTCTAAAGTGCACATTGGGGGCTGCGATTTGGCTCAGCGGTACAATGCTTGCTAGCAAGCTGGGGCCTGGGTTTGGTCCTCGACACAAAACAAAAACAAAAACAAAATTTAAAAAAAAACCCTCCCCTAACGTGGGCATCAGTGCCAGGCATCTGTCTCTCTTACAGTACTGGAAACAGAAGCCAGGGCCTCACTGCTGGGCCAGCACAAGGTCGACCACTGAGCCACACCCTTCTTCTTCTTCTTCTTCTTCTTCTTTTTTTTTTTTTTTTTTTCTTTTTTTGAGACAGGATTTCACTAAGTTGTCCAGGCTCAGCCTCCTAAGTAGCTGGGATTACAAGTGTGCGCCTGGGGCCCAGCCTACAGCCTCTCCTCTCGCACTCAGCTCACCCAGACTCTGCAGGGCATCCCGTGGGGGATAGAGGCTCAGGAGTCGGAGTGGGGCGGGAGCACCCCAATTCTCCAGGGTCGGTGGCAGAAGCAGAACCGCAGAGGGGGTGCCGCCAAGAGCCAGGATGTTGGCTACGGCTGGCACATCCCCAAAAGGATTGGGGTAGAGATGTTCATAGCGGCTTTATTAGAACAGCTACAAACCGGAAACCACTGGAAGTGCATCCATAGAAGGGAAGCTCAGACCCACCCTGTGCGTGGCCCACTCACCATGGTGATGCCCGCAGTACCCAGTGCGCCTGCGTGCTCCTTGAGGGCGCTCCTAGAACAGGAGCCCGCCGTCTATGGTCTGGGAACCAGGGCGGCATGGAGGGCGCATCCCTCCTCTGCACCTGCCGGGCTAAGGGCGCCCCCGCTGGCCATAGTGGGCACTGCATCGCTTCCGTCTGAAGAACCATGCGGAGCTGACTTCATTTTCACTGCAGCAGCTACGCGTTGTTAACTATAAACGCCGTTCCACTTCCTGCTTATGTTCACCTCTGCTAGCTCTACGTAGATCCAAAAGCTCAATTCCTAACACACATGTGGCACAGACTCTGTAAAAGACCTAAATTTAGCTGGGAGTGGTAGTGCACATCTGTAATCCCAGCACTTCGGAGGCTGAGGCAGAAGGATCCCTGAGTTCGAGGCCAGCCTGGGCTACATACTGAGCTTAGGGCCAGCCTGGACTGACTAGTGAGACTCTATCTCAAAAACAAATAAAGATAAAAATGGCCCTGAACTCCTCTAAAGGACACAGCAGATGTCAGCGGCAGTCCTTGGGGTCCCTGAGGGTGACAGGCCAACAGCCCCTGCTCCGCCGCCTGTCTTCCGCCCTGGCCTGGCCATCCAGCTCTGAGTGAGGCGGGGCAGCTTCCCAGGCTGGCTCTGCTGTGTGACCTTGAGTGAGTCACTCACCTCTCGGGGCCTCTGTCTCCTCCTCCTCCAAGGAGTGATCCTGGCGGCCTCATTAGGTTTTATGCCTCAGAGAAGCTGAGCACCCAGGAGGACCCTGGGACCCTGTGAGTGTGGAAAGTCATGAGGGCCACACAGCCAAGGCCAGCTCTCAGGTCCCCAGGACCAGGGACACAGGCCAGGAGAGCAGCCGGAGACTGCAGGCCCGTAGCAGGCCATGGAAGCCAGAGCCCAGTGCACAGTGGGAAGATGGTGCTGGACTCAGGGGAAACCTTCCCTGCCTGAGGGAGGTGGACACCAGAGACACTAGGCCACCAGACCTGGCGCTGGACACCTGCCAAGCCACCTAGGGCTGAGGGGGAGCGTGCAGGTGGGGCTCCAAGAGACAAAGCCAGACCTGCCACTGCTTCTGGCCCCGCCCCTGGCACTTTGAGTGCTGTGCCCCGATGCCCCACCCTGCTCCACCCAGCACGTGGTGAGGACTGAGCCAGAGCCCTCCCCTGGCAGGAGGCTGAGACAGGCATGGTCTAGCATGAAGGGCTAGACAAGGTGGGGGACCCTGGGCCTGGAAAAGTATCCTAGGGTGACCGCGGTGTGACAACAGCCTGAACACCCACCTTTTCAATCTCCTGAGCCCAGAGACAGGCCCTGCATGGGTCACACAGCCATGCCTCCTGGGGCTGAGTGAGTGTGACGCAGTGTTAGAGGCCAAGCACCTCGCTTCAGAGCCAACCAGATGTGGGCCCAAATCCAGCCTCCACCATTTCCTGGCCACGTGACCCTGGGAGGCTACTCAACCCCTCTGAGCCTTTGTTTGCTCATCTATGAAATGGATTTTGTGTCAATCCCAAGATTAGATGGACACCTCCTCGTAAGCCCTGATTCAGGACCAGCTCCTGGGAGGACCCTGGAATGGGTTCAAATCAATGTGGCTTTTGTTATTTTTCTATTGGGCACAGCCGGCAGGAACCTCCAGCTCTTTGAGCATCGCTTCCTGGCTCAAGGGCAGATCTTCAGCCTGCTAGCCTTGTGCACAGCTGATGCGTTTCCACCCTAACCGTGTCTTGTGAACAGGCCCCATCTGGGGCAAGTTCCCCTTATCGCTGAAAACTGTGAAAACCTCCTAGCCGTAAATGCCTTGCAGCTGTATCAACAAGGCTTGCTTTAAAGGGCTGAGCTCAGCTCCGCCTGGGGTGGCTGGGTAGCACCTCCCTGGGCGGAGTGCGGCTGGCTAGCCGCAGGCCAGCTAATAAGGGCTCACCAAATTCTAACCTGTTCTGGTCTTGGTCTCTATTCAGTTTGAACCCAGTACAGATGCCACAGGGGAGATGAGATGGCAGGGTCCCCCCTACCCCAGCCAGGTTGGGCGGGACACAGAGGCTGTCTCTGAAGTCCTAGCCCTGCCTCCCCCCAGCTGCCAAAGGCCTGTGACAAACTCATCCCTCATGGCAGGGAGGACCCAGCGCTAGCAGGACGTGGGGAGAGATCAATTCATTATTTAAGACCCAGCATGCAAACGAGGCGCCATTAAAGAAGCGCCCCTGCCCCTCCCCCATGCCTCCTTGACTGTACAATTGCTGACAAATTTTCTAGAAAATATCAGAACAGCCTCTGCCTGGAGCCTGCCATGATGCTGTGCCCTTATCTATTATTGAGGCAAAACTTGACAAGGTAGCACGCGCCACTGCTGATGCGCATGAAAGGGAGAAACTGCTGCCCGGCCACCTGCAGCCTCTGCCTGCCCTGGCTGCTGTCCAGCCAGAGTGGGGGCCGAGACCCAGGGAGAGGGACAGGAAAAGGGCCAGCCCCCCTCACTGGCTTTCCCTTGAGCATGTCTATTTCCCTTTTGGAGCACTTTCCATGGCCAGCTATTCTAGGGCGCAGCGTGGGGGGCAGGAGTCTTTTCTTTTGGAAACGATCTCACTATATAGGCCAGGATGGCCTTGAAGGCACAGAGATCCTCCTGGCTCAGCCTCCTGAGTGCTGGTGTCATAGGTGTGGACCACCATGCCTGGCCAGGAGTCTTACCAGGAAGCCAGAGAAGCAAGCCTAACTCACCTCATGGAAAGCAGCCACAGGAAGCAGCTCAGAGGGCTGGGGCTGGGGCTCAGCGGCACAGTGTCACAGCCCCAACCTGGCAAGTGCAAGTCCCGAGTTTGATTCCCAGTCCAACAAAAACCACCAAGAAACAAAACCAGAAGCAGCTCAGGAATGCCGCGTCTTGAGAAAAGCGAGACTCCAAGCTCCGTGGTGAGAAGCCAATCAAAGAACAGAGTTGAAGTTCTTAAAGCAGAGCTCAAGAGCTGGGATGGCTTCATGGGGACAGCCAGTTGCATAAGTGACAGAAGCAGGAATAATAAGCAGGAATAAAAGAGCGATCTGAAGACTCAGGCTCCATCTTAAAAGGCAGCTGCCGCCCAAGCCAGGAGTGCTGGCACATGCCTGCCATCCCATCGGGAGGCTGAGGCAGGAGGACCGCTGCAAGCTCTAGGCCAGCCTGCGCTACACAGCAAGGCCTGGATTTAGAAAATTCAAATAAACCAACAGACCGAACCTTTGTGACTCCGTCACTTGCACTGGATCATCTCCCACCATGAATCCTTGGCTGAAGCGAGTCTGCAGAGTCCACGGGTACCACAGTCACAGGTCATAGTAGCACTGGGGCACAGACATCTTGTGGGGAGCATCCTTCTCTCTCCCACATGCTTGTCACCACTGATGAAGCCATAGGGCAGGGACTGGGACAGAAGTTCCCATAAGAAAGCTGCGAGAAGCCCCATGAGCCCCGGGGACAGCTCAAGAGAAGCTGCAGGTACTGCTGGTGCCCTGCTCACACCAGCCCCAAGTTTTGTCCCCATAGCTGTCGCAGGCAGGAGAGCCAGGGAGCCAGCAGGTGCCCTGGGCCTGGTGTCATGGTGAGGGACTCTGAAGACCACCACTTGGCACACAGGCCCCTTCCGAGGAGGCCTGCGACTGAGCGAGGAGGAGAGTGAAATCACTCCCCAGGTGCACCTCGGGAGCACTGGAGCGATGATCTGTTCTGGGGGTGGGCCCTGACCTGAGCCTCGCCTCTGCTCTGAAGCCATGCTGGCCCCTCCTGCTTGTTTGGTTTTTGTTTTTGAGAGGGACTCGCTGTGTAGCCCACACTGGCCTCAAACTCATGGCACTCCTCCTGCCTCAGTCTCCAGAGTGCTGGAACGACAGCGTGTGCCACCAGAGCCAGCTGCCTTGAGGCCTCCTGCTTCTCTGGGCTGCATCTCGGTCCTCATGGTCTGACTTTGGTCTCCCCCCCAACACACAGGACAAGATGGGGGGACAGGCCTCTGTCACCTCCACGCTACAGAAAGCCATGCGGGGCCTGGGAACTGTCCAGGGTCTTGCATGGCCGGGACTGAAGGCTTCATCCCAATCCTGGGGGTGGAGGGCGTGGTGCGAGCTCTGGGGACAAAGCCAGCCATCAGTCTCCAAGGTCCCTTCCACATTCTCTCAGCAGCACCTGGAATTCTCAAGTGGTGCCGCAGGTCTGCATTGTTCTTCCTGGGTAGCTCTGTGGGTGCTGAGGCCCAGGAGCAGCACCAGCAGCTGAGGGCGCTCCCAGACACTAGCCCTGGCCTTCCAGGTGGCACTTAAGGGGTGCTGCCCCCCGCCCAGCAGCTGAGGACCACAGCATGGGCCAGCCTGCTGCTCTCAGGGTATGGGGCCGTCAGTTCAGGGATGGGCTCACAGTGGGGAGATGGTCCCAGCTAGCCTGGTGGCGCGCACAGTGATCCAGCACTCCGCTAGGCTGAGGCAGAAGGATCACAGATTTAAGCCCAGTCTGGGCAACTTTAACAAGAGTCTGTCTAAGAATTTAAAAAAATAAAAACAAAGACCCTCAGCTGAGTTTCCAGTACTGCAAAAGAAAAGGAAAGGAAAAAAAGAACAGAGGGCAGGAGAGAGGAAAGAAGAAAGAAAAGCCCTAAAGCTCCCTGCTCTTAGGGAGGACCACGTGACTGATTTGTTGGGGCTTCTGGGATAGGAGAACCCCTGGGAAAGGGGTCTCGCTGCTTTTCTTTCTTTCTTTTTTTTTTTTTTGGCGGAACTGAGGATTGAACTCAGGTGCCCTTGCGCTTGCCAGGGAAGCGCTTATTCCACTGAGCCATCTCCCC
>NDGN011362283.1:0-11361 GCA_002564285.1 Tympanoctomys barrerae | reverse complement strand
TGGGACAAAATACCTGACACCCAAAATGAAGGAAGGAAAGGTTTATTTAGCTCACAGTTGGTGGAGGTTTCAGTCCATACTCCCCTGGCTTCAAGGCAGAATGGCAGATGGCGGAGGGCAGCCATTCATGGTGGCAGAAACCAGCAAAAAGCAAAGGAAGGGCAGCAGCTGCTGCAGCTCACAAGCCTCTCACCCCTCCTTACATTTGCATGCAGATTATCTGTCCCAGGGCATGTGTGGCACCCTCACCCATAATCCTAACAGCACTGGATCAAGAATTAATCACAAACTCTAGAAGTCCCTCCTGCCCCATGACTGCACGAGGCTTTGAAGGGACAACTAGACACAAACCATAACACTAGGATTGCTACTGGATGCCATTTGGGCGTGTCTTACAATTTAGAGGCTTGATCTTTAGATCATGGTCTTTCTGTTCTTTCTTTGATGAGTCTGATGCAGTGTTTAGAGTGTGCCTCCCATTCCCCTTCAGTAAGCAAGCATGGAACTGTGGAAGAAATCTAGTATAGGCATCTCTCTGCCTTCTTGATTCTGCTTCTACTTCCAAGCATCTTACACAGCCCAGGGAATTCTACCCCACAATTGCTTCCAGAGTCTTATCTGTGCAGAAAGAAAACAAACATAAAATGTGACAGCAATGACTAGAGTCTGGACAGGCACATCGTGCTTTACTGAAAGGCGCCCAGATAGAACTCTGAACCTTCGACCTCCTAGACACATTTGCCAGCTTTCTTAAGAGCCATCATTGCTACATTTATGGCTTTTTTGGTTTTGTCCACATAGGGCCAAAGAAAGTCTTCTTCATATCTCTTTGGCTGTCAGTGCATCCCTGGAACCAGCAGGATTTGTGAACAAAGTCCCTCAGGAGACGATGGCAGGAGAACCTGGTCAGACAGACGCTGCTCTCTGTGTGAAGTAATCCTATCTGTGTGTGCTCTAGTCTTAATGCTGACCCTCATTAATCATGGCTTTGGTTCCTTTAGACATTCCAGAGCTGATCTATTCCTCTTTTCCCCTGAGCAGCAATCTATATAGACCCCAGAATAAGTTATTTATTCCTGAAATGATGTGGCCTGGCATCTCACAGCCTCTATAACCTCCTGTGTATGAGAGAGAAATGAATGACTTGGGCAACTTCAAAGTGTTGTTTTACTTTCCATATAGTCATTAGCTTTAAATGTTCCCAAACTAATAGTCCAAGACGTTGTAAAGAGGTAATAAGTTCAAAGGAATATGAAACATAAAGCAGAACTCCAGAGTCATTTGAAAGTATTTTCTCTAAGTGTGTGCAAGCTTTCAAGGCTGCGAGGCAAAGGAGCCTGGATCGGCATTTTGGCTGGTGCTGAAAAGACTTTTCCTCAAGTGGAGTCTGTGAGCCAGTTGCCAGCCCGACCTCTGTGAGAGCAGAGGTAAGGACTTGGAGACGCTGCCATCCCAGGGAACGCAGCACTTAGCTGGCTCGCTCCACCTTCAATTAAAGGCCAATTTGTCTCTTTCTTGAAAACTCTTCTCTTGTTTGGATCTGGGTGCTCTGGGTCACTTAGGGAGGGTTGATCTCTTACTCTACAAAACAGGGTGTTTCTGTGTAGGAGAAAATTACAAGTGGATTAAGTTATATAAACTGAAGATCTGAATTCCCATTAGAAAACCTTTACTCATTGAATCAAATGGAGTGTGGAACAGAGGTCAGGACACTCCATCTTCCCAGAGATGGAACAGCTAAATGCCGTGCTTCTTTCTGCATCCTTTTCCAAAGCCCAAGGAGAAAGGGTTTCCACCTTTCTCCCCTTGTCCAGGTGGCTCTCTGTGGACCTAGATCTCTGCTGGTGCTCCTGGTACGCCTTCTTAGTTTCGCATCACCTTGGACATCAGTGCACTTTGCATTGTAGCCTCTCGGGTGGCTGGATTGAGAACCTGAGAAAGAGCACAAGGGATGCTCACATGAATAGAAATGCAGTGGGATTTAAGACTGCTCAGACTATTCTATCATCTTCTGTATATGCATTTCTTTCTCTTTCTTTACATGCAGATTTATGTTTACACCATCATAATCACAAACAGCCAACTAAGTTTCACTTCAAGAGAATTTATTTACTTTCCTCTTACTGGATACGTGCATGATTTTCATGTTTTTACTATGAATAAAAACAGCCAGGAGTACTTTTGAGCATGGATATCTTGGCACCTCCGAGGTGCTTATGTCATCAGGATTGAGTCTTTCTAACAAGATTATTAGGCAGAAGGCTGTAAATATTTTTACAGTTGCGTGAGTTGCTGTGCAGTTGGCTTCCTTTCCTTCAAGTGTTTACTGGGCACTGTTGATGACCCACTTCTCCACATCCCCTATAGGCCTGATAAAGAGGGAAACGCTAGGCATCCTGGGAATATTGAACTTTCATAGGCACTGGCCCAAATGAAAATTTAAGACAAGATAACTTCAACAAAATGGAATATGATGTAGAGATACATCCAGATAATTCTTGGTTTCATTACATTTTAAATAATTATCTTCTTCCCTGAAAGTTATGATGATTATAAAAAGGAATACACTACTTAATCTAAAATATTTCAGAATTTTTTGGCAAATAAAGTAAAATTTACCTCTATTGTTGCCACCTGAAAAATATAACAATATTTGGAGTAATTCAGATTATGGCTCAGGGCACATAATTTAAAAAACAAAAATATAGCCAAATAACATACCAAGATTTAATCTACTTTTGAACTAAATTTTATAATATGAACAATAAACACATAGTGGGCATTTTTCCCCAGTCGATTTTAATGACTATTTGAATTTATTATAAGAAACTATCAAATCGCCTATGGTTAGCCATGTAACTTATTTCAACTGTTGTTCTCTCACAATTAATGTCCTCATCACTGCCATCCTAGTACCTGTTTCTTAGGATAAAACTGTGACATGGCCTGAAGATGACTTTTAGGAGAGAGGTTCTAGCTTAAAGTGTACCTTCTGTGCTAGATCTTCACAGGTAAGTTATTCGGAGCTGAATATTCCAGAACTGTGGTCAGTACTTACCTCTTTTTGGGACATATCATCATTGTAAAAATATTCTTCTCAGATTTGAGGAATAAACACCATGTAACCTGACTTTAGATTGTGTTTTGATGATCAGCACATATAGCCATCCATTCTCTTTTATTTAATTTTTCCTTGGATATTTGGAGCTCGTGTTAATTTCCTTTTATATTTTCCTATTGCTGACTTTTCTTCTATTCATGCTTGTGAATGCGGATGAGGCAGAGTGTGTTCCGAATGATTTCATGAATGCTCGGTAAAGAGCCTGGGCTCCAGATCGAGGTTGCTTGTACCTTGGTCTCTTCCCTACAGGAATCTGGCCTGGGACAACTTCTCTGTCTCATTGCACTGAGTTCCTGATAGAAGTGAGAGTGAGGACGTGGAACACCCTGACCACATCTGCAGTTAGGGACAGACCTCTGGGTTCAGAGGATAAGAGGATGGCAAGGCCTAAACATGAACCTGTACTGAACCATAAACATCCTTGAGAGCCAGTGACTCCACACTCTCTCCTGTCAGCAGCAGTGAGCCCCTGAGGCACTCTGAACAAGATAAAAAGAAGAGCTGTACCTCCAGGTGGAGCCCAGCCCCTGTGTCAGTGGGCAGAGCCCGTGGTCCCTAAGGCAGATGCAAGGAAGGATGCTTCTTTGTCTTCACTAATATCTCATAGGCATCGTATTTGGGAAAGAGGGGAATAGGGGTATTGGGGAGAGGTTGGGGGGGACACAGGTGACATGGAAGTGAGTGGGGGGCTGTGAGAGGGTGTCAGGTACGGAGTCAAGAGCCTCAAACTCCCTGACCTCTCCAATCAACTGAAAAAGCTTAAAAAAAAAAAAAAAGGAGGTGAGGGTAATAAAAAAAAACCAAAGCAAAAAGAACGGACAAAGGAAAACTAACAATAAATAAAAGAAGACATGTGTTTGGGAGACTATCCAGAAGGTGGTGCCATTGTAACACATCTTGAGCTTGAGACTTCAGGAATTTGAGGTTTGTGTGTAAAGTCCTTTGTGAAAGCACACCTATTCTGCAGGGTTCTGAAGTGTTCGCTGTGGACTAGACTGCGATGGCTCCTCCTCAGAGCTGAAGAAGCTCGTACTTATCTAAGAGTCCCTTCCTACTGTGTGTGCATGTCTGAATGTGTAAGTCCTTTCACTACGTTTCAGTTGGTTTCTTCAGTTTTACCTTTTGCAAGTGAGAAGCCCAAGCAATTAATCATTTTCTCCCATATAATTCTCCATACAGGTTAATGAAAGTGACAAAATATTAATTACTCAGTATCCTGAGAGACATGAGAAGAGATAAGAATTTCTCTATTATTTTAAAATGGAATCACTCCATTATTTTAACTTTTTTTGGTCATTTTTTGTTACTCGATTCAATTTGTTAGAAACCTCTCCATTGACATGAAAATAAAGATTCTGGGTAAAACAGAAGTTCAAATGTGCTCTGCAGAACTGTCCATGGGCACCTTGATGGGCAGCGAGGCTCACCTCTGTAGATGGGATTCTGGCAGCAGGAAAGAGAGGGCTGATGGTCAAGATGTTCTGGTTCAGAAGTTAGAAAATAAATAATTCCTGAGAGGAAGGATTCTTCAGCTCCGGGCAGCTGATACAGCAATAAAATAAATAGGCAGTAAAACACACTTCCTGTTTTGAGAGTTCACATTTCATATTGGCAAAGCGCATCTCTTAAATTTGATCTCATGCTTCCATAAATAAATCTGGCACCTTTTAAAACATTTTTCCATCTGCTTCAGGATGAGGAGCGTATTATTGAGTACACCTCGGGGAGTCCCAGAAATGAGGAAAGGCTACTTGCAGGGAACACACCACTGCAGTTGGTTTGGCCCGGAGAAGTAATCACGAGACTGTTTGTGGTCAGACCATGGTTAACCATCATTCTGCTGGCGCTTCCCACCCTGTCCCCCCACTGGAGGTCTTTGGGGTCAAGGCCTCGCTCCAGGAGGAGCCAGGAATGATCTCATGTTGCCTCAGGGTTGGGCACACCTGCAGTGCTCCCTGATGCCCAGGCAGTTCTGCCGCTCCTGAGACTGTTGTTCCAGTACAGCATGAATCTGGTTTCCTAGGACTCGGAGCAGAGCCCATTGTGCACTTGTTTTAGAGGTCTGGTGTGCAGACTCTAGAAAGTTCACTGGGGCTGGCTCCCTTATCACAGGAACCAGCTCTGTGCTCATGTGTTTAATGGTGGGCGGCAGGGATTGGATATCACAAAGAGACAATGGGAGTCCTACTTTTCCTATAAACTGTGTTATCTCAGACAGGTAATGAAATAACTGCACCCTAAGAGAGTTATAAGAGAAGGGGAAGCCGAGTTCTAAGACTCCATTGACACAGAGCCTGGTGCCAGGTAAGCTGTTCACACGGAATAGCTGTGTGGTGACTGTAAAGGCAATGTTGGCTCACACTTTTTGAGGGTTCCAGCCATGATCAGCCCTTTCCACAGATGAGCGGAGCCCCTCCCTGGGCTTGCTAGGCAACCTCAGGGGCAGCAGAATATTTTACCTTGTGACGTATAGAAAGTTGGGTTCTGCACCAGGCCCAATTTTCAGCTTTCCTCTAGAGTTCCTCTATGTCTTGCAACCTTGCACTCAATTCAATCTCAACATATATGGTCATTTATTCACACATTGGGAAGACTGCAAGATGCTGCCAGGCCAGCCAAGATGCAAATGGCTCTTTATTGACTTAGTCTGACCCAGTTCTTAGCAGTGTGATGCAGAAGTTTAGTGAGTACCAGATTTTGGGATTTTCTTTGTAGGCAAGGGTAGGAAGAGTAGCATGTCACCACCTTGGGAGAAGGAAAGAGGGCTTAGAAGCAATGCCTGGCTTGCCATCCCCCTTTCTTCTGCCTTCGAGTGGCTCCTATTGTGAATATGTGCCTGTGTTACTGAGTTGGGAGCTTTACCTAGCTCCTTTGTCTGTAGAATTCTGTCTGTATGCAGTCTATTGCCCTGTAGTCCATATGGGACTTTTGTTGTTATTTAGTATCTGAACTTTATTATTTTTAAATATTTTTTGTTTTATTAAAAATAAAACGAACTTCCACCACAGCAACCATTGAGCTTTGGCCACAGCAACCATCAAAGAACAGTAGCCATAACCCTCTGCTATCCCATGGCTGTCAGCCTCAACAAAAGCCATAAGGTGACTAAGAATATGAGCAAACCAAGGCACAGCCACCATCGTGGATGCCTCACCAAACACACCAAGTTCATGTGGGACGTGATCTGGCAGGTGTGCGGCTTTGCCCCCTACCGGTGGCATGCCATGGAGCCGCTCAAAGTCTCCAAGGACAAATGCATCCTCAAGTTCATCACGAAAAAGGTGGGGATACACATCAGTGCCAAGAGGAATCGTGAGGAGCTGAGCAACATGCTGGCCACCATGAGGAAGGAAGCTGCCAAGAAGGACTGAGCCCATCTGGAATAAAGCTTTGCAGAAAGTTCAAAAATAAAAAAATGAAATGAAACCAAATTTCAAAACAAAATAAGAGAATGACAATAATTAATATACTGTGTAACATTGTCTTCAAAATAGATACTCAGAGCACAAGACAGAGGAAAAGTACTATTTCTTACAAAGGCAAAGCCAACAGCAGCACAAATGTTTCCTTTCAATGAAATAAGAAGCTAGAAGTATACATAAAGCAAATTAGCATGCATTTAAAAATATTTCTGAAACAGCATAATAGGTAATTTGGGCAATTATTTGAATTTCTCTCAACTCTATCTCTCTCTCTCTCTCTCTCTCTCTCTCTCTCTATATATATATATATATAGTTTTTTAATTTCTCTCACAAGAGAAATCATGTGATATTTAATATTGTGGGGGCAATCAAAATGAATAGACACTTTCGAGAAATACAAATCAACAATAAATACTTTAACATATTTTTTTCTTATCTTACTGAGTACTGGCCCTGTGCTTCCTGGGAAGGAGTTATCACTTTCTGAGAAGTTCCAAGAACTGTTCTGTCTTATAGTTCTTGGATTCACCTTTAGATCTCTTCAACTTCTGGAACAATGCTGCACTTATCTCAGTATCTTTCCTGTTTTGAACTTTTGAGGAGGCTTTCACTTATTTTTTCCTTTAGATGGTCTAAGGAATCACCTCATTTCCTTTAGAAGATCTTATTGATTAACGTAGTAATTTTAGTCTTCAAGTCATCTTGGCAGCTTCAGTATCTCTGTGCTGCAGTCTTTGATTTATCCCCATGCTTCATTAAGCACATTTCCCCCCACTCCCTGCACCAACAGATCAGTCCAAACTCTTCTGCAAATCTTCTGAGAGGCCAAATCATTTCCACTTGTTTGCTCCTCTTCAAGGTCGTGGAGATGAGGTCTGGTGTCCTGCCAGCACAACCTGCTTGATGGTCCACCTCTTTTATCCTTGCTCAGATGTCCACACAGCCAGATGTGAGTTGTAGGAAGGATGGAGAGTGTAGATCTCCTCTAGAGTGTCCGTGTTCATTGAGGGCTGGAGTTGGGGCATTGTTAGAGGTCAGAGACCCATCTCAGTGTACTGGGGGAAACCATGTGTTAGAGTACCATCTGTCCCCTCTCAGAGCAGCCCCTGCTCACAACCCAAAACATGCAGACTCCAGCAACTCTTTTGATCCAAGAACTGCATCAAATCATCTTGACCCTTTGAGGAAGATATGTAACCTGGGCCAAGTGGAGCCAGATGACTTTTTATTACCATAGTATAAAGCAATATTAAATGATTTTATGAGTTGTAACAGAACATCTGTTATTAAATGTTAGAAATCTGACTTGTTCAGTTCTAGCAAACTGGCACGTAGGCCCCTCTAGAGAAATGCCTCCTCTTTAGGGCAGAAAGGTGGTGTTTTTCAGTGGTTTTTTGGAGCATCCCGTTCTTTATATTTGTCACATGGCTGCTCATCTGGCTGTGGATTGAAGCTGTCCCTTCTGAGCACAAAGACTTTCCTGGGCAGAGGGCTGGTTGGAATATGTGCCACCCTCTACTGTTTCAAAGCATTGGCCACTGCCATAGAGGGAGGCAACAAGGCTGCCCCAGGCAAGGAATTGTACATAAAGGAAGAACAGTTCATAGGTGGACCTCTGGGATGGTAAAACTGACCCACATATTTGAGAACCAGATGTTTCCATGTGTCAATGACCAATGACCCCAAGGTGACCCAGTCCTCCCTTTGGCTATCACTGCTGCAGCCCTATGTGTCATACTGTTCTAGCCCTTACACAACTTTGGGTAAGTCTCAAAAACTTTTTATCATAGATGATGAAATATTTCTTTGAGAAATACGAGCCACTGATCTTAGGCTTATCAACATTTTATACAAATCAAAGTAATAAATGGAAATAAATAAGTTCTATTGGTAAAATTTCAAGTTTTAGTCACCTAGTATAGACACTGGGACAGAAAAAATGACAAAATATTTTGGAAAATGGAGATCTTCTAAAATAATAACATCAACCACCTTTTTCTTTTAACATCATTCTTTCCTTTACACATTTGTAGACTAATTTATTTTAAAAGTTTTTACTTGTGACACTCATTCTGAGCACTAGAAAATGAGTCATAAGAACAAGAAGAGAAGATCTATGAACTCAAAAAGTTGACAATCTTATAAGTGAGACAGTAGCACCAATGATAAAGGAGAAAGTTGTGAGTCATGAGGGAGTTACAGATCCAGGTCTGGGGAAAGGTGGAGGGAAGAAAGAAAACATGTACCAGAGGTTTCCAGGAAGGGATTAGTGAGGGACATGGGGTTTAGCTGGGGCCTAGGAAGAATAGTGTTGGAACAAAGAGAGGCAAGGCAGGGTTGATCATAAAGCGTTCAGGTGCTGGAGAGAAAGCATGGCTCTAGGACAGCTTGAGGCATGTCACATGTTGGCAGGAGTCTGGTCCCTGAAGCCCTCAGCACATAGAAAGGAACCATAAGAGACTAATGTGAAGACATGAGGAGGCCACCTCCTGATGGCCTGGGTCCCTTTGGCAAAGATGTCATGTGCTGGCTGTGGAGTCTGGGCACGCAAGCAGAGCTGCAGGGAGGAAGTTGATCTGAGGTCATGAATAGAATAGATGTACGGTGAAGACACTAGAGAACACACAGGCAAGAGATGATAAGAACATGTATGGACAGAAGGTATGAAGAAGAGGGGTGCATGGAGGAGGCAGGCCACAGGGGAGCTAATGGGATGTGGAGCTTGGTGTGATGAGAGGAATGAGAGATTTGGCACAAGAAGGGCTCTGAGTGAATGGATATCCCTACATCCCCACACCTATCTGGAGAGTCACAGCTTGTCATTCCGGGCCTGTCCTTCTCTGTCCTCCAACAGCTATGCATTAGAAAAAGTAAGGTGGGAAGGGAGATGCATGCACAGGCTCCCCACAGGCAGAGGGAGGTGAAATAGTTCATGTATGTGGAAAAACTTCATGAATTCTGAAAATCTTGCTATGCATTGCTGGGGAGCACGTAAGCGAGACAGGAGGAGGGATCTCCATGGCTCTGAGCCAGGTATCTCTGCAGATGGAGGATCATAGAGAAAAGAAAAAGGGGGTCACTATTCAGCTGGTGCCTCAAAATAAACTCTAGATAGATTAAAGAGCAACAAGACCCTGGGAACAACAGGAAAAGACATGAAGGTATTTTATGATTTAATGTGGCATTTGAGAAATCTTATCTAAGCATTGGGAGGGAGCTAGAACCTCACGAGGACAGACTGATAAAGCTGGCTGCCTTAGACACTACAACTTGTATTTAATACTCCATACTAAATCTGATGGGGAGAAGTACCACAAACAGGAACACGCATTTGTCAATCGTATTAGTAGCATAGAGTTGAGTTCTGAGTGCATCGAAGTTTTAAAGGACAAATGAAAACAAAAGTCAGTAGCCAATTAGGAAAATGGTCATTGAGCGTGAGGATGTTTTTTATTGAAGAATTAAATATGCTTAATGTACAAAAGAAGGTCTATTATATTGCCATCAAAGAAATTAAAGTAAGGTGCTGTATTTTCAATTAGAAATTCAGTTAAAATGATTAAAAATACTATTTGTATCAACGGGTAAGTGATTATAGTTGAATATACTGTTGGAGTTGAAATTAAATACAACATTTTTTCTAGTATTTAATTTGGTGATGTATATCAGCATGTAAGTGATATAATCTTCAGTCTAACAAGGTCTCCTCTGAGAATTTACACTAAAATATTCATTTACAATTGAGAGAATATAAATGAATAGCTTATTGCAGTATATTTAAACTGATAAACAAATGGAAATAATGAAATATGCAATAGGTAAGTAAATAGTGGTATACTTAAAATTTTCTTGGACCTCTAAAACTAATAATATAGAGCTTCATCAAAATATACAACTATTAATAGAAAATTATTTAGAGAAGTTTTATATTATTACCCCATAAATTAAAAAACATATAGATGGACACAGATATTTCTCTGTAAATAAATGTATAGAAAAATGTTTACCAAAAATCTCACTCATATTTTTATCTGGATCTGAAGATTTAGGTGCATTTTTCTCTATTACTTCAATTTCAAAACAGTCTACAAAGCATTTTGCCAAAATAATCAAAACTTTATGTGAAATACAGAAAATAATAGTTAATAAAATAAAATAATTAAGAGATAAATCTAAGGTGGGTCAGAGAAAAAGCAGAGTGGTAAACCAGGAGGGAGGATGGGCAGCAGGGAAAGAAATGTGGTAAAATAGACCAAAAGAACATTAATTTAGGGTGAAGAACATCCATGTTGCTGAAAGGACACCTGCTGCCTACAGCCCTGAAAGGGGAGGGTGCCACATCAGGCAGGGCCACTTCAGGAAGAGCCCCCTTTGCTTCCCAGAGAAAGGACCACAGGGCAAAGCCTGTACCATTTGCTGTGCAGATGCCAGGGGAGCAGGAAGCAATTCAAGGTGAGCAATGCCACAGAGTCTGAGAAATGGGCATGGTTTTTATAGTTGTCTGGTATCCAGACAGAAGAAGTACTGGCTTGGTGTGTGAGGTAAAGGAGGCCATGGGAAAAATGCACTTGGAATTAGAAATTTGTTCCCAGGCAAATGGTCTCTAGAAGTCAGCTGGCTCTAGGAGGGAGTCTCTGTTTCTCTCTCCTTCTCTCTCCTTCCCTTTTGTCTCTGTCCTGTCTCTTTCTCCATCTCTCTGTCTCTGTCTCTCTCTTTGTCTCTATCTCTCTGTCTCTGTCTGCCTGTCTCTATCTCTCTGTCTCTGTCTGCCTCTCTCTCTCTCTCTCTCTCTCTCTCTCTCTCTCTCTCTCTCTCTC
>NDGN011362271.1:0-13132 GCA_002564285.1 Tympanoctomys barrerae | reverse complement strand
GAAGAAGAAGAAGAAGAAGAAGAAGAAGAAGAAGAAGAAGAAGAAGAAGGAAACAAAAAGAAAAACTGCCTAAAATCTTAAAACAAACAATAACAAAAAAACATGAAAGCTCAAATGGATACAACCTTATCTGAGGCTGAGGGGACCTTTGTGGACGGCTTTTGACAAGTCCCTGACCCACAAGGAACGAAGTAGAACACCAACTTAGAACACCAATTTAGACTTTGTATAAATGTAAATTTGCTTTCAAAGCTGAATCATCTAAATTATAAAGAAAACCAAAAACTTTTGCTCTGAAATTTGCCAACCCAGAGCTCTAAGAATAGACTTAAAGGATTGGAGTTTCTACCTTCACACACCACAGGCAATTTAAAGTCATCTTTAAAGCAATCACACTTTGGTATACTTCTTTTCCTAACAAAAAGGAATCAAATATTGGGATAAATATAGTTGCATAGCTATTCACAATTCGTAATCTTCAAATATTATTTAAAGGTTGTGTAACAGGTGCTTCGCAACCTGGCAGGCCACTGTTGATGCCAAGGCTACAAACACAACCACGAACCAAAACAAGTCTGCTGCTCAAGGAAGTTACTTCTCTCAGATTTATACTCGAAGTTTCTAAAACTAGCTTTGTTACATGTATTAGTCTTTGTCTAAAAATGCTTAGCGCTACTGTTAGCAAGCTGTGATGCCTTTTTGGTAGGTCATCTGCTTACCTGTACAAATGTGCTGACGTTGGCAAGGTGATAGTTCAGATATGAGTATTTTTCAAAGGCAGTTTTACAATTCAAGGAGTACAAAAAGAGAAAGAAGGGCTCAGTATAAATACAACAGAAGTACTGCAAAATATTTAGAGTATGTTAGTAGGGCCAGTCACTTTGTCTTCCTAGATGGTAGGCACAGGACACATTCTTGGATAACTGGGAAAGAGACAGCCAGCTCCTTGGTAAGGATACTTTGCTCAGCATTTAAATAATCCAGAACTTATAACTACACAAATCTATTTTCCTGAGGCCAACACTCCTACCAAACCATCCTCAACAGCAGTAAACATTATGAACTGACCACTAGGTCCACCATATCTCTAATTTAAATAAGCTGGATCCAATACTACATCTACCCACTCCACAAGAACTGGCAAGAGAATGGAAACAAGAATGGTTTGGACAGTTCTATTTGTTAAAAAGATTCTGTCATGTCCATCAAAATTAATTAGGAACCTTGTAAGACAAATACAGGTGATATACTGAAACATTTAAGCGGATTCAACATCCCCACCTTTGGTGTGCAGGAGGTTAAGGTACCCAGGGGTGCTTACCTTTTGCGCGTTTTCCCCATCTTCAGTTGCCAACTCTAGTCTGGTCTGCTTGGGGTTGATCAAGTCTTTTAGTGTTAAACAATTTACCTCCATCTGTAATGCACAGTTCCATTAAAAATGACTCATATTAAGAAATCTTCCTCCCACAAAAGCACGTATTAGTTGTTGGTGAACATGCCCTTCCCCTTCCCTAAACACATCCTGGGAGTTTCCAGAAATGTGGACACTCTACAGCTTTACCTAAAACTTACGCGAACACAATTACTGCAAACCTGGGAAGAAAAAAAAAAAAAAACATATCGACAAAAATATTGATTCTTCATGAAAAGCAACAGGGCAAAATAAGGTTGCCAAGCCAGGAAGCTGCTGCGCAAATATCAGAAAGTACTGTACAGGGTCTCGCCAGGTCAGTTAATTTTGGCGCAAAGAACTGGAAGGAATTCAGCTTTGAGGGGTTTGAATCAGGGGGGCAGGAAACCTGATCGCTAGAGCAAACCCAGGAGCAGGTCCTTCCCAGGCCTTCAAGCAGACCTCAAAGTTAAACCCTTCCAATGAAACCCCCAAATCGTGGGCTGGAGCGACAACTGGGGAAAGGGCGCTGGAGCCCGCACAGCCCGCGCGCGCCAGGTGCCACGGGGGACGCCGGCTCCCGCGCCGGCCCGCAGGGCGTGAAGGCTGGCAGCCCGGAGAGAGGGCCCCCGCGCCCCGATTCCCGCCAGCCCGGGGCAGCACGCGTACTCACTCCGCTTTGCGCTGCCGGGATCCCCGCGACCCCACGCCGATGCGGACAGAGGATGCAGGTATCAGCAGCTGGACGACGACATCAGGAAGGCCGGGTGAGGCGCGCAGACCCCGACTCCGAGTGCCCAGCGCTGGCGGGGACCCGCGGCGTCCGGCGGCGCCAGCGCTCCTACCCGCCCCGCGCGACTCCAGGCTGGATCGCGGTCCCCGCTAAAACACCTTCTCTGGCGCCTTGAGACCGAATTTGAGCATCCGCCAATCAGCGGCGGCCGGCGAGAAGGCCCGGGCCAATCGCGCGGCGGCACGCCCCGGGGACCCGCCCCTCAGGGCTTGGCGCTCCGGGCCGCGCGCTTCTGCGCCCCAGCCCAGCGGTTGCCGCGGCGCCCCCTCCCCCTTCCGGGTACTCGGAAACTTCGCGGCGGAGCGGACTCAAACCGCGGGCCGGCGGGCGCGGGCGGCAGGAGCCGGCGCTTTTGTTATGCGGAGGAGACCGCTCGGGTCCGGAGACCGCGGGCCGCCGGGAAGGGAGCAGATGGGGCGCGGAAAACGATCCGCGCGCCGGGTGGAGCTGCCCCCGCCCCCGCGCGCCTCGTGGAGCTGCCCGGGCTTGCAGGCGACGCCGACCCCGACCGCCCCGCCGCCGCCCGGAGCCCCGCGACGCTCTTTAAGCCGCGTTCAGTTCTTCACCTTAGGGACTGGCTTTCTGGCGAACAGTATGGAGAATTTCCTCAACATTGCTGATTTGTGTTAAATGTTTCACTTCCTCCTGTTTCTTGGTTAAAATATGAATGTGGGTACACGCAGCTGGCGTTTCTTCCCTTTAATGTCTTTCTTTAAGGAGTGCATGTTTGCAGTGCATGACAGTTGCGTTTGTCGCGGTGCTCCTTGACCCTTCCTCTAACACCTCGCCCCCGCGCCGCCCGCCCCGGGGCTCTAGTTCCTTCTCCCACTTGTAAGAGCTCCTACTTCCATTTTTCTGCTATTCCGTATTTAAGAAATCCGTTTCCCTTTCTCTCTCCCATCTCTTGTTCCCCTTTCCAGTTGAAAATGATTTCGTTATTTTTCTTTTATTTTGCTCCGTGTTTATATTTTTGTGTTTCTTGTAGAAGAGACACCGTACTATATTTAAACTTGTGTGTCTGATCTAGTTCCCTTACCGTTACGGCCTTGAGGTTCTTCCTCTTACCTACTGATGCCCTGAGCTTATCCTTCTCCGTGGCAGTATAGTACTCCATTGTGTGTAAATGCCAAGGGCATATAGGTGTTTGCCAAGAGTCGTTGTGAATTGGGCTGGCATACACATGATTATACATGTATTACTGAAATATGGTGCCTCTCTTTCGGGAATGTACTCAGAGGGGGAATAGCGGGGTCCAAGGGAATTGCTATTTTTACTATTTTCGGAAAGTCTCCACGCTGGTTTCCACAGCGGCTGTACTAGTTCACTTTCCCTCCAACAGTGTAGAAGGGTTCCTTTCTCCCTGCAGCCTCGCCTGCATTTCTTATTTGATTTCTTGATGACGACCATCACTGCGTTCTTGGAGCGCCCTTTTCAGGCGCCCATTATTTCAGGACAGTTATGATAGTTAGCAGCGCACTAACATTGGCATCTCTGGTTCCTCACTGACGGCATCATCTCACCCAGATTGCCTTTTGGTCTCATCTTTTTCTGTTCGGGATGCCACACTACTTTTCCTCTTTGTGTTGCTCGTGAGCTGTGAAAGCCGTTCCTACTTTCCTCGTTTGTGATGACGTCTAGCCGCAGTTTCCAGAAATACCGCTTAGGTATTTTGTAGGGTATCCCTCCTCTGGAATTTTCACACTTTTTAAAGCATGCTTTCCGACAGTCACCTGGAGACTGGACACCTGGCAGCGCGGCCACCTTGCCTTCTCCCTCTTCTTTCTGACCTAAGCTCCACTCCGTACCGCGCACAGCGAACCATCGAACCATGGGCAAGAGCAGAATGCTGTCAAGCCCTTCCCTCCGATTGTTCAGACTGTTCATAAATGTAACCTCAAGGTCACCACTGGGCCATACACTGAAGTGAAACTGCAAAATACTAAGCAGAAAGAAAAGTAGCAATAGTAGTGTAAAGGTGATAGTGTATAGTAGAAGTAACACTTGTCAACTGAATCTGTCCTGTATGTACAGGTGTAAAGATTAAAACCGTGAAATTTTGCTCTCATTGGGAAGCAGAATATTTCAACAAGGAAATATTTTTTTTCTAGTAGGTTTACTTTTCTATGGCTTCTGAAACAAATAATCATGAGCTCTCGCCTTAGAACAGCAGTTTATTCGCTCACAGTTCAGGAGGCTGAAGTTAAAAAGAACGCAGGTGTTGACCTGGCCATATTTCCTCTGGGGCTCTAGGGCAGAATCTGTCCTTCGCCTAAATGCTTCTGGTGGCTGTCATCAGTTTTTGTCCTGTGAATGTCTCTCTCCAGTCTCTTCCTTAGTGGTCACATCATCTGCTCCTTTGTCTGTGAATGACTCTTGGAAAATTCAGGATGGTCTTATCTCAAGGTCTTTAATTCTGTCTGCAAAACCCTTTCCCCAAATAAGTTACTGTTAATGGATTCCATATTTATCAGTACCTCTTTGGAGACCTGCAGACCAATATTCAAATTATTAAAATACATTCATTTCTTTCATATTTCAAAGTATTTGGCATTTGTTTCCTTGAGGTTAGGTGGTTTCATGTTACAGACGTTTTCTGGCCTTTTCCTAGTAAAAGTACTTTTCCTGTGTTGACTCAAACATAGCCTGTATCTATTCAAATCAAAAGCAAAGTTAATATGTAGCTTCAGACACTTGTAGTTTTGTTGTAAGTTGAAGTGGTCTTAGATTTGGAAGAAAAATGGAAAACAAGTGATGGACAAATTGAGAGACCTTCCAAAACATTTTTTCAGTTGGTATTTTTGAGCCCTAGAATCTCTGAGCGGACTGCTAATCTCTCTGGTACTCAGCTAAGCCATGCTGCTGTCTGGGCAGTGGGCGAGAACAGGCCCGTGCGTGGCTTTCTCACCTGGCTGATCTTCCTTACAGTGGGGGAGCCGCAGGCAGGTGTCAGACCTCTACGGTAGTGCTGCAAAATATCATCAGTGACTATCTCAGTTGGCAAAAATAGATGCCCTTTTGTGACATTGCCTGGGAACTAAGATAGCATCAACTCTGCAGTACTGTTTTGGGTGAAGTAGTCCAAGGTCTATCCACATTCAAGGGGAGATCGACGCGCTCCACCTCTCAAGAGAAGTGTCCAAGAATTTGGAACTGTATTTAAAAACAGCCATGTGAAGTTTCTTGCCAGTGAATTATTACTCTTCCTCAATGATGTCTGTCCTAAAGGTCACTGATTTAGGAATAAAAAAGTGTTTCCTGTGTGGCAACAATCCCCAGGGTTATGTATTGTGATCAGCTTGTGGTTCTTGGCCTTGTCTAGCGTTTTAGAATCACCTTGGGAAGATCTGTAGAAATTCTAATACTTGAATCCCACATCCAGATATTTCTTTTTTTGGTCTGGAATTTGACCTGGGTATTACATATTTTTAAATGCTCAGGTAGTGCCTAGTTCTTTAACACCACAGTAATATGCTTCCTCATTGATTTTGTTGGATGCTTCTGATTCAGGGGTTTAGTGATGGATGCTTGTGTCCTGTCCCTTAGAGAGGAAGAGTGGGACAGGTATGCTGCCCTCAGGAGGAGGCGCAGAGATTTAGAAGGGCTGGGTCTTGCTGGCTCACCAGATGTCACCAGCTTTAAAAGGAGTGAGGTCACAAATGAGCGATCTGATGGGTGAGGTGGGGTGACCACAAAAGAGCGAGCCATGAGGGCTGAGAGCAGGAGACTAAGCGCTGAAATGTCTGTGTGGACAAACGTACTCTGTTGCTTCTCAAACCTGCAAATGGTACTCGGCCTTTTTGGGGTTCCAAATCCCATGAGTGTATAGAAGCAAGAGCTCGATCCTGCTTTGCAGGAAGAAGGCACTGTAGTGAAGTAGAATTCATGGCGGGCCTAGGGCAAGGCAGTGTTCAGTTTCTTTTACTACTGCACACAATGGAAACCAACTGTTCTGGATGTGGCATCAGTGTCCCAAAGTGAAATCACAGCAGGGCCACTGGACACGGATTTTGTACCCACAAGGAATGGGGATCTTGGCTTTTATCACAGCAATTTTTAAGCCTCAGTGTAGCTTGTAGCCCTCTCCGTAGACCTTGTCCTTATCATTCTCTTCCTTTTCCTTCTCCCTGTCCCCTCTCCTTCCCCGCGCTTTGTCTCTTCTACTCCCCTCCTTCTCCTCTTTTTTCCTTCTGCTATGTAGAGATAGGGTCTCAGCCTTCTGGTGGCTGGGATTACAGATGTGCACCACCGCACCCAGGTAACAGTGCTTAAGTCGAGGGATGCTACTTTAAATGGCCTTTGTCTTCAGCCATTCATTGACCTAAGGATGTGACTCCTTTGCTTCCCTAACTGCTAGCAAGCTTAGGAAAGGCAGAACATTTATTTTTGGCTGGTTAGAAACAATGCGAGGGGAGTGAGTCCATGCTTAGTTCCTGCCCATGACCTTAGCAATAATAAAAAGAAAATAATACCAAAGAGCAGTTATGGCCCCCCAGTCAAATGGCACCCAGATTTCCAGCTGTTCAGAGGGAGGTGCTTTAGTTGGGTTTGTACACACCACAAGGGGCAGAGGAATTCATTCTTTATCTTCCACAGATGTGGTAACCCTACCACTATGGAACAAGATTACACACAATTTTTTAGTAGCCATGTGATTTGCATTTTCACTAAGTGAAAAGATACTGCATTTGGTGTGCATGTGTACCTATCTGTGTATGCTTAAAGCAGGGATGGGCTGTGCCAAAAAATTTTTTTTATTTTTAATTTTTTAATTTTTTTCAAATCAAACATTTTAGATCACAAAGATTGGATGTACTTATTTATTTATTTTTTGCCGTACCAGGGATTGAATTCAGGATCCTGCACTTGCCAGGCAGGTGCTTATTCTACTGAGCTATCTCCCTGGCCCCTGGATGAATTTTGAGTTGGGTATTTCTGAGCCTAGTGTGGGAATGGAGTCTATATAGTGGGACATCCTTATATAGTGCAATATTTGTTTTGTGTTGTGTTGTTTATTTTGGATAGAAGGTCTTATTATGTAGTGCAGGCTGGCCTTGAACTTACTGCCCAGGCTCACATTAAACTCAAGACTCAGCTCCCAAGTGCTGGGATTACGGTTTCCACCACCATGCCAGGCTACATGGTGCAACACGGATCTGCAGGCTTCCGCATTGTTGGCTAGAGTTCTTGGTGGGTGGGACAATGAAATTGGTACTGATCACTGCCCTGGAACCAAGATTCTGGAGAAAAGGGGTGACATGTGCTTCCCTGAATCTCCAAAATCTTAGCGAGAAATGAAGGGATTAATTTTGAGGAGTAGAGCAACACAGATTCTAAATCAAGCTTGGTCATGAACTTCCTGGGTGATCAGAATAGCTGACAACCACACTAAGCCTCATTTTTCCCTGTAAGTGGTGGATTGATTTAGAAGCCCTGAAAGACCTGCTCTTCTGCATAAATGACGCTTAGTGCATCTTCTTAAAGCTACTTGCCACTGAGACCTAATTGTAGTTACTTGGGTGGGTTTGTAAGACTATGACTGGAACCACGTTTTAACTTCTGCATTCATTGTAGCTGAACAAATTTATATATACTGTATTAATGAAAATGTATCAAAACATCAGGCCAAAGACCATCCTCGGTTCTTCTCAGTTTAGAATTAAATGGTTCACTGGAACTTCTTGTGCATCAAACAGCATTAGGCTAATAGCTGTTGTCATAATACTTCGTAGCAACAAATGAAATATTTCCTTGTGCTGTGTCGAGAGGGCTTGGAAGGAAGAGTGGTGAAGAGAGTTTGGGCTCGGTGGCTTCAGGATTTCAAGTTCAACCTCAGATCCTATAATAGTGCCTTGTCATAACACAGAGTCATCTCAGACATGGATTTTCCTGCCTTGGGAAAAGGAGAAGTGGGCCTTGAGCCTCAGTGGAGATGCAGTAATCTAATGGCTCACCATTGTTAAAGGTTACAAAGGTTAAGGTATTATCTACATGAAGTGTCTGTTAAAATGCCTGTTGTTCCTGAAAACAATAGTCATTTGGCCAATAGCATCCATGTCACATATTAAGACATGTTTCCTCAGAACATGGATAGAGGGGGAGTGGGATGGAGTTATCTTTAAAGTACAAATCTTTTTTTCTCTGTAATACCTTAAATGGAGGAGAGATGGTCCTCAGTATACAATCGGTTACATCCTGGTAAACTCACCGTCAATTGAAGATAGTGTAATTGCAGATACATTTAATCTACTTAATTTACTGAACATAGCTTAAACGTAAGCTTACTTCTTATGTCAGCTTACAGCTAGGCAAAGCCATCTAGTGCAAAGACTACTAGCTCCTGTAATTCACTGAGTACCTCTATTCAAAAAAGTGCTGGACACCATAAGTGCACTGCATGGAGAATTACTTGTTCCTCAGTGCCACCATTGATTGGGTGCTGTGGTTCTTTGCTGCCCAGCATCTGATGAGATGACTGGACCGGCTATCACTACCCAGGAAACAATCACAAAGCCAAATTCAGAGTGTCATGTCCAGTGAATGCGTATCACGTTGGCACCATTGTGAAGTCTTGAAGCCTACACTGAACTCTCATGATAAGTTGGGCGCTACCTGTACTGGACTTCCTCGCCATGTTCAAAGCCACCTTTTACCTTCCTTTGGAGTGAATTGTCAGTCTCCAATTGCATGTGCTAACGTGTTCTTCTGGCCTCCTCTGACTCCTGTGGTCTCCCCCCACCAAGGAGGCATCTTCATACAGTGTGCCTCCCTCCTGCTTGCAAAGCCGTCATCACTTAGGTCAGGGACATCCTGTGATGCCGGTGCCCTCCCCCAGTGGGGCTGGCTGCTACTGCTGCAGCCCAGCGATGCCGGGCCTGGATCTTTGCTTTGCTGCTTTTGGGCAGTGTCGCTGCTGCCACCAGTTGTGCAAGGCTTTGCCGCTGACAGCTGGGGGATGGCACTGGCCAGCTCCTCCTTCTGGATCCCAGCTAAGTCACATCCTGCCAAGCGCCTCTCCAGGAGCTAATGTTTGTTGGTTTGATTAATTTTCACCCTCAACACCTACATGTATTTAGCAATCTGCTCTAGTGTCTAATTATTTTAGATAGTCAGAATTTAAAAAATGAGGAATTGGCTTTTTTTTTTTTTCTAATGAAGTTAAATTGTGCCTGTCTTCTTTGATTCTAGGAGGATTTTGTATTGTTAAGACCCAGTTTTATTGGATTTCTCATTGTGTGGTAATGTTCCCTGGTGATCACTTCTGCTATTTTCTTAAGCTTACTGAAATTTGCTCTTGGAATTTGTTATTCCATTTTTCCACTTTCTTTACTTTTCTGGCGGTTATTAATATTTTATTGATGCTTGCAATTACAATGGCAATGTTAGAGTACTCTCTTAGTTTCATTTTAAAAAAATTTTTCTGTAATTTTGTGATTTTAAAAAATAAGTCCACGTTTCAAAAATGATTCCACCTTACTGTCAGTATAAATCAAACAAAATTGCTAGTTGAACAACAATATAGTTATGTGAATAATTTTACTTTTTCTATTGAGCCTTTAAAAGAAGTAAAATATTACAAATTCACCTGATGCAAAACTAAACATTTTTACAAATAGTGGAACCCAGACAATTTAGTTGGTGTGGGATAACATTTTTTTTTGGGGGGGGATAACATGTTTTAATACTAGGAATAAAATTTTAAAAGTAAAAACAAGAGACAGTATTTCACAATAGTAAGAAAATAATTAGGTTTTCTTCTTCTGATGGTTATTTTGTTAAATATGCAATTAGGAGAAGAGGGGAACTTTTGTATTGGCTGCGAGGCTGATGGGAGACAAGTTCTCCTGGCTTGGGGGAGGCTATGCAAAAGCATCTTGAGGTTTTCCTGTTTAGAGATGGAGTCTGGTGGTTTATGTGTCAGCTTGTCTGCGCTACAGTGCCCAGACATGTGATCAGACATTTTTCTGGATGTGTCTGTGAAGGTGCTTGCAGAGAGATTTACATTTTCAATACATGCTGCGTAAAGTAGGTCACTCTCACCGTGTAGGTGGGCCTTGTGGGGCCAGTTGAGGACCTAAATAGAAGAAAAGGTGACTCCTTCTGAGGAAAAGGGAATTCTGCCAGCCAACAGCTTCAGACTTCGTCTGCGACATCAGCTCTTCTTGGTTTTGCAGCAAATTGGTTTCGGACTCCAGTTCCCCTGTTTCCTGAGCTGTAAGTCTTCCTGCTTCCCTCAGCAGATTTTACACCTGCTAACCCTTCACAGCCACATGAGCTCATTGCTGAAAATCAATCTGTCTCTCTGTGCATGTCCTCTTTGAATTTCTCTGGAGACTCCTGACTCATACAGGTAGCCTGATTTTTATTTATTTATTTTTTGGTGTGGGGAATACTCCTAGATGGCTCTTTGTAAGACATTAAAGCGGTCTTGTCTCAGGCCAATGGCAATCTCACTGGAATGGAAGATAAATACATATTAATGCCATTAAATGTCAGTGAAAAGTATTATGGGCTGAGCAACTCAGCATTCATAAAATCTTCAATTAGTTTTGTTTACTTTTCCATATTATTAATATAGTGAAACAACAATGCTGTTATACATTGATCCTTTTTACAACAGAGGAAACCAAGCATTTTATAAGCTATGAGCAGGTTTGTTTACAGTGTACAGTGGGGAAACAATACAGTGGACAAGACGTGCACTACTTTCCTTAGCGCAAGTCCTCACTCTCTTGAGAGGATACCCAGGAGGCCTAGGCCCATGCAGGACTCAAGGGTGGTGGTGGTTATAACCAGTGACACCGCGGGAAGACACTTGCACAAAGGAGGCAGCCAGCCCTTCCGGCCACAGACTCTCCTCTGGCCGCCAAATCGCTATGTGGTCCTTGCCTAAAGGAGAAAACCCAGAATTCTAATCAGTACCACAGTTAGGACAAATTCTGGGAACTCTGGCTCATATGGCTCCTTTGCTTCAGAAATCTCTTGAGTTAGAAGATAAACTGGCTACTCACCATCCCACGCGCCACTAACCTCGTAGAAAAAAATAGACCCAGAGCATGATTTCTATTGAGGAGTATCTATACCAGTGGTGGTGAACCTATGGCATGAATGTTATGAAACAGTCCACTGTTTATACCATCAAAAGCTCTAAAGATTGACCACCATCGATTATACACGTATTTGCTGTTGTTCAAATCGGTTCCTTGCTTTCATGCTGTTACTTTGTGTCTTGGTTGCTTTCCTCATTGTTGAAACAAAATACACAGCACCCAAAGTTGAAGGAAGGTTGTAGATGTTTCAGTCCATATTTGGCTCACTCCAAGGCAGGGTGGTGTGGCAGAGGGATATCATACAAGAGAAACAGTTCATTGCAGGTAGAGGGCAGGAAGGTAGTGGGTAATGAAGTAGCAAAGCAGCAACCAGTGACAACAGCCCTCTTTCTGTCCCTTTAATTCTACCCAGGCTACAAGCCATTAGGGTGCATAGCACGTACAATGACTTCTCATTATCCAAACCCAGAACTATGCCAAATTAATCAGTAGAATAATCTAGTAATCACACACATTTAACACAGGATCAAACACTCTAGATCTAGCTACCTCTGGAAAAGCTCTGCATATAACCACAGGAGGCTTTAGGGGGACATCTACACCCAATCTATAACAGTGAATTCTGCTTTGATCTGAAAGTGTTTCTCTAAAGCCCGTCTATCCAAAGCTTGGTTGCCAGCCATTGGTGCGATTTGTAGGTGACACCTTGTTGCGGGAAGTGATTGGCGGCATCTCTTAAAGGGAATGCTGAGATACTAACACCTTCTATGTAATCCCAGCAGGCAAAGGGTTTCCATCTTCCCCATGGTTTTGCCAAGAGGTACTGCCCAATTACAGGCCAGGAAACAATAGGCCAACTGAGCAGTGATAGGAAGCTCCAGGACTATGGGCCAAACTTTTCTTCTTATAAGTTTATTATTTTAGGTATTTTATCACAGGGACAGAAGGATAACACAAGTCCCTTATATTCTTTAAGTTAATCCTTGTCAGTTTGTAAATTCTTTCCACCTGTAGGTGGTCTTCCCTCTTTTGTTTCCTTTGCTGTACAGGAGCTTCTTAATTTGATATAATCCCATTTGCTCATGTTGCCTATGTTCTTGCCCAAAAATCTTTGGCCATACCAATGTCTTGAAGTGCTGCTTCTCTATGTCTTCTAGCAGCTTCATAGTTTCACATCTTACTTTCAGGTCTTTGATCCATTTTGAATTAATTTCTAATATGGTGAGAGGTAGGGGTTAAATTTCACCCCTGTAGATTTATAGTTATAGTTTTCCCAGTATCTCTTATTGAAGAGACTGTCCTTTTGGGCCATGTATAACCCCAGTTGCTCACATCCTTTGTAATGTTGTATAATTGCTTCCACACACTTTCAGTCTAGACCTTGAAGCATTTAGAGATGTCACTGACATGGATTACAGCTGGAGGCTGTCGTATGGGCTGGGCCCTGGGCCCACCCAGGGCCAAAGCCAAAGGGCCTATTGACCTAACACAACACATCTCATCTAAATATAAACTCTTTCCCCATGAAAGCTACTGCATAAAAGTGGAAGATGTGCATAGGCATCAACACGGGGACAAAGCACGAAAATACAAGGATGCATGGCACTGCCAAAGAACACTACTTTTCCCCAGAAAATGACCATGATAAAATGGAAATCTATGAACTGCTTGCAAAGGAATTAAGAATTGTTAACCTTAGGAAATTCAGTGAGGTGCAAGAAATTACAGATAATTCAATGAAATGTAGAAAAAGCTTCATAATCTGTATAAGAAGTTTAGTTAAGAACTTCTGAAGAAACAACTGAGAGGAGAAAGAACCAAGCAACAATCTTAGAGTTGAAGAATTTAATCAGTGAAGTAAAAATATAACTGAGACTTTAGACATTAGATTACACCAAACAG
>NDGN011362270.1:0-11129 GCA_002564285.1 Tympanoctomys barrerae | reverse complement strand
GAACTCAGGCCCTTGTGCTTGCCAGAGAAGCGCTTATTCCACTGAGCCATCTCCCTGGCCCCAGCTGGGCATGATAGTTGTGTTGGTAACGGAGATACAGAACAGCACTGATGTCAGAACAAATTGCCGTGCAGCTCCGTGTGGCCTCTTTCTCCTCCTCGCAGGACTGGAAGAACCCTGGGGTTTGCTCAGCTGCCCACAGCAGGGGGAGCAGGCACAGTCCAAGGTGCTGTGTCCCCCGAGGGAACAGCTGACCACTGCAGCGGCAGGCAGAGGACTGGCCTGTGAGCTGAGGATACTGCAGGTATGGACGTGGGGCAGTCAGTCTGACACTAGCTGACTGTTTTCTGGAGGGAAACCAGGCCCCCCCGGCCACCCCTGCCCTGGCCAGGCCCCCACACCTCAGTGTGGACTGGGACCACCCCGTGCAGGTGGAATCCAGCATGGGGAACGCGGGCCCAGAGACCCGCTGGGAGAAGGGGGCAAGGCACTTGATCCTGCCCACTGTGCCCTGGGCACCACGCACGAGCCACATACTGGATAGATTGAAGCTCACGTGGCCAAACCAGCAGCCTTGCAGGAAACTACAGAACGCTGCCAGCCCTGAGCCTCAAGGGCCTGCCAGAGCCAGGCCTGATCCGGGTGGGGAGACGGTCAGGTCATGATGCACAGGAAGGGCTCATTTCCCCCGGCCTGCCTGGCAGTCATGCCCTCTGTGTGTGGCCCTTGGATGGGATAGCTCCAGGCTGCAGCTGAGTCACAGTCTGACTTAACCCGGTGAACGGTGCTCAGCTCCACAGCCTTCACATCTGTCCTTTTCACCTGGCAGCCGCGGGAATGGGTCAATGTAGCCCGGATGCCCGGAGAGGTAGAGCTCTCCCAGCACCTTCTGTTCCTGCAGCCCCAAGGCCATGCCAGCCTGGCCACATGGGATATGTCATCTCTACAACAGGCCCGCAAAGGAGCCCCAGGTGGCCCGGCACGTCCTGGACACCTGTGATAAAAGAGGGACAGAAGCAAAGGCCAGCCCTCTGGAGGAAGAGTCAGGCGATAAGCGAGTCCCCGGGCGCCCGGCTGAGTAGGCACAGACGTAGGGAGAGCCCAGGAAGGAGAACCATTAGGGAGGGCATCCTCCAGAGGAGCAGGCCTCCTGTCCCCAAGGTAGCTGTGTCGCAGGAGTACCATGCGACACTGAGAGGCTCTGGAGCTCACCCAGGCGGAGCCTTCACCCCAAGACTAGCTCCAAAGAGCAGCTGTTCATGTCACAGTCGCCAGGCTGTCTCACAGGGAGCCATTCCTGAGCCTCGGCCACACGGGCCGCCTTCCACCAGCTCTCAGCTCAGAGCTACAGGTGACAAATGCTCATAACAGGACAGGCCTCAGGAAGGACCCTGGTGGCGTGGATGGCAAGACAAAGCAGGACCCCGGACACGCAGCCGTTTCCAGGGTCGCAGAAAAGACACACTGGAGTAGCCAACAGACAGGGTGCTGCACCGTCTGAGGACGCTGACAGGAACACAGCCACCCCCGTGTGGCCACGGAAGGGTGAGCATGTCCCCCACACACTGGTGAGCAGGGCTGGGGCCCGACAGGCTCGGGCAGGTGACAACCATGGCCCGGGGGGTCAGATGGGCCTGTCCTGACTGGTGGTCTCTCCAGCCTCGAGATGCAAGCCGAGTGCCACAAGAGCAGGGATTCCTAAGCCACGCCCGCTTCTGTCCCGCCAGCCTCTCCGAGGCCACGGCACCAGCTGGTGATTTCACGAAGGGCACAACAGAGCCAGCGACAGACCCGGGGCAGCACTCACGGCCCCCAGGCAAGGTAGGCCCCCACCAACCCAGGACCTTCTCCCTGTGTAGATGGGGACATGTTCAGGGACCAAAGGCTGTCTTTCCAGTCCCTGTCCTGTGGCAGCCACCTCACAAAACTGGGGACACAGTGCCAAGCCCAACATGTTGGTACAACGGCTGAACACAGGCGCAGCTGCGTCCATGGCCTGGGACCTCATCCAGGTAAAACACTCATGAGTGGGCTGGGGGGACAGCGCTCGACCCAGGCTGTGATAATATTTCGGCCTGCTGAGTGCTGGCATCTGCTGGCTTGGCAGGTATTCAGAGGCCCGGGGCAGGGCACAAGGTGGTGGAAGAGGAGCTGACGCTTCCTGTCTGTTCCTCCAAACCCCAGCACCCCACACACCCAGCATCTCCCTGATCCCGCCCCATGGGAAGGTCAAGGCCACCCAGCTGCCTTCTCCCCACCACGTGCACCAGTGAAGGCCTCTGACCTCTCCTGGCATCAGGAACGGGAAACTGTATCTTCCCTGACGCAGATGCCCCTGCCCCCCACTGGTGTCACCAATCCATGAGAGGCCAGCACGTTCACAAAGCCAGAGCCAAGGCTGCTGGTGCTGGCCTCAGGAATGAGGTGTGCGTGGAGACCCCTGCGCATGACCAGTGGGGCGCACAGGGGATGCGGGGTCCTCTGCCCTGCCTCTCTCCTAGAAAAGCCCCTGGGCCCTGTCCCGAAGGCTGGACCCTGGCTCAGCACCAACAGTGTCTCTCCCACCTCCGGGGCATCAGGCTCCGCACGACAGGCCAGGCTCCCCCAGCACACGCCCTCCTGGCACAGCCCCAGTGGGAGGCGGACCCTCAGCCCTGCAGACCCGGTTCCTCCACCCATCCTGGCAGCAGAGCACAAGAAGGCCACCTGCCTTTTTCCGGTGCCCCCTTTGCTGGTGGTACAATGGGAGCTAAAGAAACAAAGCCAGCAGGAATCCCGTCCACTTGTCACCAGTTCACTCAGAGCCCACAGGGTCAGCCAGCCAAAAGGGTGGTCAGGCCTTGAGCAGGCAGTGGAGGGCTCAGCCCACGGTGACACATTGAGGTCAGATGCAGCGCAGAGCCTGGCCATCCTCCCGCAGGACAAAAGAACACCAATCCCCATCATCAGTTTTTCCCTCTCCCCACCACCGGGCGCAGGGCTGACTTCCTGCCAAGTGCAAAGTGCTGAGCTGGTTCTTCCTGGGGCCGCCCATCCCCCAGGCGTCCCCACAAGCCTGTGTCCCCACGGGCCATCAGGGTCCCTGCTCAGGGTCTCCTCTGTGGAGGTGTCCAGTGAGCTCGGAGCCCCTCGTCCTGCAGATTAAGGCATTGCTCAGCCTCCTGCTACAGGACGTGTGTAATATGGGGTTCCCCCCACAAGGGGGACACAGGTGCTTCCTGCTCCTTGATCCAGAGCCAAGGTTGCCTGAAGGGTCACGGGGCCCCTCAGCCTGTCCCACCTTGTTTTGCTTTAGCTGCTGTAAAAGTGACTGCAAGTGCAGGGGCCCAAGCCTGCACAGCTATGCGATGCCCCAGGCGGCCTTAGGGCAAAAGCCGAGGCGTGGTGGGCCGGTTCCTCTGCGGGCCCAGGGAGATGCCTTCCAAGGAAGCGACAAGGCCCGAGGATCCCTACCTCGGTCGCTGCCTCCCCTCCACAGACGCCACATCCTTCCTGTGCTGAGTCTGAGCCTGTGCACAGCCTGGGCTGGTCCCCCATCACAGGCCAAAGGCTTAGCCACATCTGCAGGGCCCGCTTTGCCATGGAAGGGCGCACAGCAGGAGTCAGGGACTACGACAGGGCGCTTCTAGGGAGACTCGACTCTGCCTACCTCCCTCTCCCTTGGGCCAAGGGGTCCCCAGTAGCCAGGGCCCCAGTGGACATCCCTATCTCTAGGGCTCAAAACAAGGCAGCCCCCTTTAGCAGGCTCAACACCCTTCTCCCACCTCCTCCCCTCCTGCAGTTTGTCCCCAGTCCACCTGAAGTGGGCTCCCTAAGTGACCTGAAGTGGGGTCTCCAGCATACCTGAAGTGGGGTTCCCAAGTGTCCCCAAGGTGGTCTGACAACACACATGCCCCTCTAACCTCTGGTCCCCCACAAAAGCACCAATGCAGAGGCCCGGGTCAGTGGTGTGCTCTGGATGTGTAATGTGCTTGTGCAACACGAGGCTACTCTCTCCCAGAGCACAGAGCTGGCCGTCAGACCTCAAGGGCCTCATCCCACGCACAGGCAGTCAAGTCGCAGGTGGGGCCCTGGGGGTAGATGCAGCCTGGCACACGAGAGCACTGGGGTCACAGATTCATAGGACTGGAGATGCCCCGTACCCCAGGTCGTGCGGCACAGCTCCCCACCCCTCCCCCTCCCACACTGGGTCCTGGGCACACAGCCGACCTGGTTAGCCAGCCAGGACGGCAGACAGCCCACAGGAGGGTGCGGCAGGGGCCGGACACTTGCTGAGGATGCATCAGACCCTGAACCTCCCAAATCCAAAGGGCAAACCCTTTAGGAAACAGATGCCATAATCCATGGAATTCCACACCCACGTCAGCGAATTTGAAAGCAAAGACAGTGATTGACAGGACGGCAAGCCAGGTGTTCATGTGTGTGGCATCAGAGGGAGACCAGGGAGTCCCCAAGGCAGAGGCCACCCCGCACCTACGCCCACAACAGCAGTCAGTGCAGCAGAACAGGAGGAGTCTGGGGCAGAGAGGAGGAGGCCCAGGGGACGGGCCATAAACCCAAGGTCACCTCAGGCTCATGGGACTCTTGCAGCCAGGGTCTGAACAAACTAGGCCAAGTTCCCCTTGTAGTTTCCAGGAACTCTAAGAAGGGGTGTCCATCCTGCATGTATCCCCATTTCTTTCTGTGTTTGAGACATGGTCTTGCTATGTAGTTCAGGCTAACTTTGAAATTGCTACGTAGCCCAGGCAATTGTCCTGCCTCAGCCTCCTGGCTTATTTATGAAGATCACTGGACCCTGTTTCCAAAGGAATGTACCAAAACTCAATCCACGGGTTTGGCGCCCCTGAAACCAGGAGGAATGCCTAGCAGAAGCACGGTCACATGGAAGTCACCCCAGAAGAGCTGGGCTGCCGCCCTCCCCTGGTTCACTTCACATCTCATAGGGCCCAGGAGTTCACCTCCCTATGCACAGCATTGCAGCAGGCCCGGATAGTGTGGTCCCGGTCCCCACCACCCCTCCTCAAAACCCTGCTGCCGGCCCACGGGAAGCTTTCGGGAGGCAGCAAGCAGCTTCAAGGCTATTTTTAAATCTGCAAAAGTGGAGCTCTCCAGCAAGAGTTCTCCTGGCGCACAATTCCACCGGCCCAGCTTCAGCCAGAAATAAAACTCAAGTGATAATCCTTAAATAAAACTTCCCACCCAGGGGCGCCCCCTCTAGCCCATTCAGGGAGGGGTCCATGGGCTTCCTACCAGCAACGGGGAAGGAAGCCTCCAGACCCTTGGAGGTTTGCTCTCCAAAATCCAGTGCCACACCCCGGGACTCGGGGCTGCCCGGACAAAAACAGGAAGCCGGGCCCAGGCCGAGCGTGGCTGGCACACGGGCAGCACTGGTCACTCGGCCCAAGGCTCTGCCCGCACCGCACGCCCCCGGCACTGAGCTCCTGCGGCCCAGTGCACGCCGCCGCCGGCCATCCCAGTAGACCTCTCCAGAGCGCAGAGCCACACCCCCTTGCACACCTGCGAGGGCCACCCCGCCTGCTCGCTCACTTGGGGAAGAGCTCCCAGGAGATGCCCCTGCACCTAGCTCCCCTGCATTAGCTTCTGTGCCGCGCAGAGGTGACGTTACAGGCCGATGAGGAGATCCTCTCCGCAGCACCGACTGGAACACGGGCGGTGGCCAGACTTTAGGCGCCTCACACCCTAACACAATCAGCCCTGCTCCGACGGCGTGGAGGATGCCCACGTGGTATATTGATATTTATTCTCAAGTAAAAATAAGAAGTGGGCTCCCAGCCAGTGCTGCCAGCCGGTGTGGTTTTCAGGAAGCGATGACGGCCTTTCAGTGCAATTCGGCGTGGCACATCTGATGCCCGTGGGCTGCACGTGGGGCCCAGCCCAGCACGGAGCTGGGAGTGCAGGTGTCCAGGACGTGTGCTCAGCCCCCCACCCCGCATCTCTCGGCTTTCTGACGGAGCACTCAGCAGCACCAGCAGCTAAAGCCAGCACGTCACAGTCCTTTCCCACAGCAACGCTCGGCATGGGCAGGGGGTGGACTGAGACACCCCACCCCCCAGCAGAGGCGGCTGGGCCCCAAGCCTCCGAGTGGATGAATGTACCAGGGAGCAAAGGGACACAGGTGACACGCCTGCCTAGGACCCTACACCAGGCAGTGTGAAGCCAAGACAGCGCCGCTAGAGAACTGGGCTCTGCAATGGGGCTGGGAGCCATGAAGAATGTGCAGAGGGTCGCCCGGTAGCGGAGCAGCCACGCCACACACCGCCCAGCCGTCCGTCCCCTGGCCCGTTACCCAGCCCCGGGCATCCGGCCTGTGCCTGGGCTCGCAGCCTGCTGTCCACATGGCCAGCAGAGCATCCCAGTGGCTGTGAGGCTCTGGGTCCACATCGCTGGGCCTCAAAGAAGGCAGCAGTTACCCTCACTTCCTCCTAAGGGTACAGTGGCGGATGGGAGTGGTGTGGAGAAGGAAGGCTGTCCCCCAGAGGGGAACCAGGACACGCTGAGCGCTGCTCCAGCACTGCCGCCTGCCGCAGCGGGCTGACTGCGGCTCAGACACAGCATGGGGGCATGCCTGGGACCCCAGGGGGCACCTGCGGGTGCGGGTGAGGGCTGCTGCCGGTGCATTCCCTGCCCACTGCACACACAGGGCCTCACCGTGTGCTGGGAAGGAGAACGCAGCCAGGCCCTGGGAGCTGGTGCCGTTTGGGGGCAGGACGACGAGCTGGTGAGACACAGGGGTGAGCCACGGCTCCCGTGGAATCCAGCTGGGTCATCGTCCATACCACCCATCAGGGCACAGCATCTTCACTGCAGCTCGCTCCGGGCAGGGCCAGACCCACCCAGCCTCTGCCCCCCAGAGCAAAGAGTGAGCCAGAGCCCCAGCACACATGTGCGGGCCGGAGATCTGAAAGGTTCCAGAGACACGCGTCGCCCCCAGCCACTGCGCCCGGGGGTTGACCTGTTGCCGTGGCAGCTCCCAAGAGCCTTTGATTTGCAGAAGAGATGGTGAGGTGGGCACCATCCCCTCCAGTCACCCAGGCTGACCACCCCCAAGCCTTACTCCCTGCAGGGTCAACACCCCAAGCGTGGGAGGTAGGTGCCACCCGGACTAGAAGCAGGAAGGGGAACAGGAAGGGGGTTTCCAGGAGCACTGGGTCTGAGGAGTGAAATACACCCCTTTTGACTCCCACACCCCAGCACCCTGCCCAGCGGGCTGTACCACTGACAATCTGCAGGTGTCTGCCACTGTACGGGTACTGATAGCCCACAGACGTGGCACAGCACCCAGGGCTGCCCCTCTAGCCCATTCGGGGAGGGGTCCACGGGCTTCCTACCAGCAATGGGGAAGCCTCCAGGCCCTTGGGGGCCCCCAGAACTGCTTGCTCTCCAAAATCCAATGTCATACCCAGTTTCTTTTGGGGGGAGGCTGGTATCTACTATAACACTGGAGAACCTTACTTCCCTGCAGGCTATGATAAATACACACTCGCATACATACGCCACGGAACACAGCACATTTCCACTCGAAAAGCCATACGCAATTGAAATGCATTTCAGCTAACTGAAAATGTGTGCTGCCTTTAATTTATTTATGTGCTTCTTTAACAAATTCAGGCTCCTGCCTTCAGCCAGGGGCTGAAGTGCATTTCAGCCGCACCTTCTCCGTCCTGTGTCATTTCCTTACAGAACATTTGTACTCTTCCATTTTTAATAACTGGAGAAGGTTCTGGACACCAGGGCTACGTCCTCTCCTCCTAGGGCAATGGACCCACTTTCTGGGGGAAGGGACTGCAGACCACCGAGAGGATTTTAACCCTGACCGCTCAGGTGCAGACAGCGGGGTGGGCGAGGGCCCTGCCGGGAATGCTCATAACTAAAGCTTGTGAGCAGGGGAGCATGGGAGCACGGGCCAGATGCCGGCGTCTCCAGGCAGACCCGTGCTCCCTCCACACCCCGTGCCCACACTCCCTCCTACAGACCGGGGTGCCAAATACGGCCATGCCTGCCCCTGCTGCAGACCCCGGAGCAGCAAGGACCATAAGTGGCTCCCCAGGGTAGGTAACCTGCTTCCCACACAGCGTGCTCCCCGGCTGCAGGCATAGACCTGCCAGGCCTGGGCCAACTCTCACGGGCTCGTCACACACCCACTCCACCCTCCCACTCCTGTTCCATCCTCCATACCAGGCTTGGGTACGGCCCTGGTCCCACCCATGACAGCAAAGCGCAGGGAGCCAGGTGACAGCCACACGTTCCACCTCTGGCAGGAAGCTGAGGATAGTGTCACTGCCCATCAACGGAGTGGGCGGGCCAGGCCACACGAGGGCCACCCTGTGAATACAGATATAAACCACTGATAACGTGGCTGCCGGGATGTAATGCAAATGCGGAGAGTTCGATTGTGTAGGGAAAGAATAGGAAAAGATGTACACACCTGCTTCTATTAAAATTCAGTGGAGGGAGGGCCGTGGAGATAGCTCAGCATTCTAAGTGCCTGCCTGTCAAGTGCAAGGACCTGGGTCTGAACCCCGATACTGCATACCATGCTGGCCCCACCCTGGGCACGCCGTGCAGCTACTGAAGCCAGACATGGTGGTGCACGCTCGTAATCCCAGCACTGGGGAGGCTGAGACAGGAGGATCACTACAAGTCGGAGCTGAGAGACCTGTACCAAATACATAAATAAAAATATTTTTAAAAAATAAAGTAAAATTCAGTGGAGGGAATTAGTGTAAAAGTAAACCTTGCCGCTGAGGAAGGGAAGGAGCAGGTGCTGGCTACAGGGAGAGCACCTCGGCGCTCTGCGCGCCCCTTGAGCATGGAGCCGTGTGAACGGTTCTTTCACTTATTCTTCTTCAGCACCAGGTCTCACCCAGCTGCCCAGGGTGCTCTTGAGCTCCCAGGCTCAAGGGAATCGCCTGCCTCAGCCTCCTGAGCAGCCAGGACTACTTGTGTACACCACAGCAAAGAATTTAGGTGGCCATGAGAATTTCACTTTAAACTGGAAGTGGCGGCACACACCTGTCATCCGCACTCCCCAGAAGCTGAGGCAGGAGGATTGCCGAGAGTTTGAGGCCAGGCTGGGCTACAGAGTCTGAACCTCCTCACCAAAAGGTAAAAGCATTTAACTGTATTTATTTATTTATTTATAAGCATTTAACTTTATGAAGAACTCTTGAGGTGCCTAATGAGATATGATGACATTATGCACCTAACAGGGTCTCCTGAGGACAGGCTGCCACATGGCTGACGCCAGGCAAAGCTGCATAGCTGGATCCTTTCCGTGAGGCAGCGGAACACAATGCAAGGGCGGGTGAGATATCTCAGAAGTGCCTACTTAAGATTTAATCCCTGACACCACAAGCCCTGCTGGCCCGCCCCCAGGGTGCACTGGGACCATGACTGAGACTGGGCGTGGTGGTGCAGGCCTGTAATCCCAGCTCTTGGGAGGCTGAAAACAGGAGGAGCACTAGGAGTCCAATCTGCGTAATGAGACCCTGTACTAAATACATTTAAAAAAAATGCAAACAGAGGACATCCTTTAAGGTAACCAGCTCCTCCTCTCCCATGGTGACCTCAGGAGCTTCGGACAGCAGGGCTGCACTCCAGCAGAGCCGGCCAGTGGGCTGAGGACAGGACACCACTCGGCCGAAGCCCTCCTCCGCCACAGCAGACACGGCTGTGCCCACGCGAGGCACAGAAGGCCGCACTCAGGATCCTGCCCGGCCGCAGCCGCGCTGCCTTCCTGGTCTCTGATAGCCATGCTGTTCTACTGCATTAGAAGAGCGCTCTCTTAGGGAATACACCCCAGCACAGACGCACAGACAGGAGGGCTTGTGGACGGACGGACGGAGGGACAGGCGGGTGGGGGAGGTTGGGCGGATGGTAGAAGACAAACAGGCGGTCAGCAGTGGCAAAATGTTGACTCTTGAGGAAGGACTGGATGAAAAATATTCAGGAATTCTTTGTAAGCCTGAAACTGTCCAAATAGAAAGTTTAAAGAAAGCAAAGGCACTCTCTAGAAGACTAAAGAGCCGCCAGCCGCGTGCCAGCTTGATTCTCACTGGCACAGAGAAGAGGCTCCTGCTGGTGACTTTAAAGCAGGGACTGCTAACCCTCTCGGGACTCCCCGTGGGGATAAAAGAATGCGAAGCAGACACCGGCTGTGCTTCCGATCCCCCGCTGGCGGCCGTCCTGGTATTTTATCCGAAGACATGTGTGTTTTCCTGGGACACAACCAATGAGTAATGCTGGCGTCACTCCCTGCAAACCAGCATTTCATCATAGAAAAGAGGGATGGGAGTCTCTTGAGGCTGTAGAAACTGGGAGGATCCCCTCCTGTGCAATATAGGGCCTTGGGTCCCCGCTCCTCTCTGCGGCAGACACCATGGTCTTGTCAAAGGCCCACGCTGCCAGGCCAGGGCAGCGAGTGTGTCCAACAAGCCTAGCCATCCTGTCATGCCGGGACTCCACACTGCTGCAGACTTCCGCAGCCCAAGGCAAAGCATTCTGAAGCCCAGTGGATAAAACCCCACCCTAAAACTCAGCAAATCTGCCCAAATCTGCCATCTCCTGACCACATCAGAAGCCCACAAGGGGCCACGCCCTCAATGGCTGCAGGGCAGGAGTGAATTCCTGACCTTAAATCAGAGAACAGCAGGGAAAAGCCCACACTCACAGCCTGCCCTCCCAGTGGAGACCAGACCACCCAGTTGGCGAAGGGAGGCTGTTCTTGGCTCATGGGTGGCGCAGGTAGGGATGGTGCTGATAGGCTCTGGCCCTTGTGTGAACTGCTAAATCATTCTAACATGGCTGAAACCCCTAAAACAACAGCTTATCATCCCAGAGACCACCTCCTCCTTCTTCCCCAACCCAGTCCTGGATACAATTTCCTCTCACCTTGCCCACACACAGGAGAGATCCCAATCAGCTCCTTAATGATAGATTCTGGCCCGAGTATAAATTGCTAAAATCATTATGGCGGTCATCCAATATGGCTGAAGACCTTAAAACAAAAGGCCATTTTCCCCATGACCACCTCCCCGCTTCTTCTCCAACTCAGTCCAGGGTACAATTTCCTTTCACCCTTCCCGCCACCTCTGAGAAGCCCCCCAGTC
>NDGN011362268.1:0-10222 GCA_002564285.1 Tympanoctomys barrerae | reverse complement strand
GAAGAAGAAGAAGAAGAAGAAGAAGAAGAAGAAGAAGAAGAAGAAGAAGAAGAAGTTGTTAGAGATTTGATTCAACAGTAGAACACTTTCCTAGCAAGCTGGAAATTCTAGATTCAGTCCTTGGCAACATCAACAACAAAAATAAAGTTTTCCTAAAAAAACAATTCGATGAAAACAATACAATACAATAAAAATAAATAAATACACAGAAAAATAAAGTACTGAATAACTAATATTAAGAGTTTATCAGGTAAGGGCCTGTGAGATCACTCAGTGGACTAAGCACCTACTTAAGCAAGTGCTGGGACAAGGGTTTGATCCTCCACAGCGGAACCACATGCTCTGTTGGCACCACCCCTGGGTGAACTGATTCATGCACCAAGATGAGTCATGGTGGCACATCCTGTAATCCCTGTGCTAGGGAGGCTGAAATCAGGAGGATCACTACTAGTCTGAGCTGTGTAGTGAGGCCCCATATCAAATACGTTAAAAAAAAATTCATCAGGTAATGTGACAAATATTTTATTTTTAAAACTATCTTTATTGATTTGATTGACTACAGTAATTTTAAAACAGTGGAGTGTCATAGACATGTATATATAAAATGCGGTTCTGGGTATTACTGCACATAGCTATAGCCACAGCTGATCGGGAATGTGAGGAGGAGAAATTCAAGCCCATTTTAGCATGGAAATATTAGCTTCAAAACTAAGTTTTGTAGCTCAAAAATCAGATGACAATGAGACAAGTGCAAAAGTTAAAAGAAGCGCTTTATTTTAGCTGGTACCCAGCGGCGGTCTCTATGCCAGGCGCAAAGAGGCACGCCAAGCATTGAAAAGGATCAGTATTTAAACTTGAAAACCACAGAAACAGGGGAGGGGTAGAGAGGAAGAAGTGGCAGGGTCATTAGTTCATGGGGTGGTCCTGTTGGGTGAAGGTGCTGAGTTGGCAGTCATACAGAGTTCATTGAGATAAGTTTTGGGGAACAGATATCATAAGACTTGAATCGTAGGGGTGAGGAATTGGGAGGAATTGGGAGGAATTTGAGTTGGCAGGCAAGGGGTGAGGAATTGGGAGGAGTCGGCGCATGCAGAACAGGAACTCAGCGAGGTTAGAAGGGCAAGAAAATGGAGTCAATTTTGACAGGGTACAACACTAAGAACTGTGGGTAGGCCTGAAGCTCAGCAGATTAAACTGTCTGCTTAGGCAGAGCCCAGAGGCCAGGGTTTGAGACCTGGGCGTGCTGTGCTGGCCAAGCCACAAGGCACACTGAGAGGGCAATTGAGACTGGGCAGAGTAGTGAGTGCCTGTAATCCCATCCCACGGGAGGCTGAAAACAGGATAATCACTAGGAGTCCAATCCATGTAATGAGACTCTGTAAACCCCATATACCCTGTCCTAATTATAGGAAAAAAAAACGAACAAAAAAACTGAACTGGTGTGGATTTAGCTTTGGATTCGGTTCTCAGTGAGAAAGAAAGAGAGACAGAGACACAAAAAGAGGGAGAAAAAAAACGAGACAGAGATAACACTAGGTTGTTGACTAAGAAAAGCTATATTTAAACCATCGGAAACATTGATAGGGTTGCTAGAAGTTTATTGAGAGCTGCTAAATCTAATTCCTCATGTTTAGAGGCAAAACACTGAAAACATTTGATAGTTCTATATCTTACTAATGATTAATTCATTTATTCTCCATATACCCTTCTTTGTGGTTTTTGCCTTTTTGTTCAATTTTAAGAAATGCAGGATTGTAAGTAAATATTTTACTGCAGAGAAATTTTGTCTATATGATTTTTGCCTATCTTCACAAGACATGTCTTTACATATAAGCACATATTTGCATATACCTGAACCTATTAAAGGACAAGAAAAATATTATTCATGTTTATATTTCATTTATTTTTAAAAATGTTTTAAATCTATAGGTATTTATGGAGTAGAGTGTGATATACTTGTATATTAAAGCATGTATACGTATTTATGTAAATATGGATTTATATAGGCATACACATATATTTTATTGTTCTTGCTTTACTATGTAAAGCAGTTTCTACTTTAAAAATAAGTAAATATTCAAAATAATTATGAATACTTTTAAATTTTTCATTACTATAATTATTTAAACAAAAGTATAATCGAGATTGTTTTTGCAAGATGAATCAGACAACAATCAATACAATTCCTTATTATTAAATGTAGGTCTAGGAAGTGAATAAAATATCTGTCAACTTACTTTTTTTCTTTTTCTTTGTATGGTACTGGGGAAAAAACTCAGAACCTAGCACATTCCAAGCAGTTGCTGCCACGAGATATATCCCCAGCTGGGTCTACATCTTTTGGAAATAACCATGTACTGTTACCTTTTGGTCTCTACAAGTTTCATTCTGGATTTTACAATGAAAACTGTGAGTTAATCTAGCTTTTTGTACCAAATTTACTTGGCTTGGTTGAGGCTGCAGTTGGTATTTTCAGTCTTTTTTTTTTTTAATGTATTTATTGTAGAGTCTCACTACACAAATTGGACTCATAGTGATCCACCTATTTTCAGACTCCCAACCCCTTGGATTACAGGCGAGTGCCAACTCACAGATTCAGTGTGCCCAGGGGGCAAGGCCCACATGGCATGCCAGGGATCAAACTCCAGGCCCTGTGCCTGCCTAAGCAGACACTTTAATCCTCTGAGCTACCTGGCTGACCTGGTGTTTTCAATCTTACATATCTTTTCTCCTATAGAGGAGTAAAATAATGTAGTCCAAGTGTCCCTTATACTTTTACTAAATTACATAGGAAGGATTTTTTTTAAACAAATTCAGGAAAGTACATGTAGAAGACTGGAATTTGGAAAACGCCTTAAATTTTCACAAGCAAGAGTATAGCTGAGTTGTAGTGAAGGTACTTTCCTAGCATGTACTAGGCCTTGGATTATATCCTCAGTACTTAAAGAGACAGAGAGAAAGAGACAGAGAAGTGTGTGTCCTTTTTCTGTACAGACATATTATAGTGGTTTTTCATATTCCAAATATATCTATTTGGGCTGTGGAGATAGCTCAGCTGTCTAAATGGCAGCCTACACAAACACAAGGACTGGAGTTTAATACCTGTTAACACATGCTGTTCTAGCCCCACCCCAGGCACACCAAGCCATCCACCAATACGGGACATGGTGCACACTGTAATACTAGCTCTGGGGAAGGTGAAACAGGAGGATAACTATGATTCTAAGCTGTATATTGGTGAGAACCTGCACCAAATATATATAAATTTACCTGTTGTTTAAAAGTAACTTTCTTAAAAAAGAGGCATATCTGAGGAGTCCCTGAAAATAAAGATGCAGTTAAAATTGATAAGTCATGAAAACACAGAAGTAAGGAAAATGGAGGAAATACTGAGATAGAAGTCTTGATTATGATGGATGGCTAAGTGCTAATAATAATTAACATATGTTTATTTTACTTAAACTTATTTCATTTTGGTATAGCTATTTTTTGTTGTTTTCCATGGATGATGATAATAAGTACTGAAAGGATTTAGTAAAAATCCCTAGTTTATTATATAAAATGAAAATTAACAAAGTCTTTGAATTAAACATTGGACTAAGTAATTTAATCTTTCACTTCTATGTACCAATGTGAAATAGAGCAGTAAAGATCTTGCTTCAGAACAGATGATAAAAGGCAGAAAGCTAAAGCTTCTGTTTAGAGTTTACTTACACAAAGAGATTTTGATTTATAATGAACAATTTTACACTCACACTAAAGACAATTGACTCCTGAAGGCCTTCTTTTTCTTCATGTTTTCACTTACATCTTTAAAATAAAACTACATGAGCACAATTGATCTGAGTGTTTCTTTTATCTGTTACATGAGATTTTATCTCAAAAAATATGAAAATGGCATTAAAATGCTATCTGAAAATGTTGGTATGTTTTAAAAACAACTTTATTTTATACACTCATTTTCATTTTGAAAGAAAACTCACTTTTCTTCTTCATGCAGAGCCTCACTTACATCAAATTTAAAGCTTTAAGGTAAACAAAGCCTTCCTGTTTAGTGTAAAACTACTGCAAATAATCCAACTTAAACTTTATAATTTTTGTTGGAATTTTTCATTAGGTATCTAAGAATTCTAGAAAGGTTATGTTCTATAGATTTTGTTTTTATTTATACTATCTCTGTCTTTATATAAATATGTTTGCTATTTATAAGTGGAAAATTTATAAATCACTACCATGAGGTAGTAGAGAATCTACCTCATGTATAAGTGTAAGTATTCTGATAAGGAGAAAGCATTCTGGGTATAATACACTTATTTTCAGGTCGTTGTTCTATCTGTGATCTCTTGTTTCATTTCAAACATGTACTAAAAACATTTCTTTCTCATTTTCTCTTATGTACCATAAATGAATGCTGTGTAAATGTTTCATGAGGGCTATCATTTTATTCAATCTAAAATCTACATATAGCATAGAAGAAATATCTATTTTTAAAGCTTTGCTTATCCTTGAAGAGATACATGATGCAAACACTTGTTAATATCTAAGACTGAATGAAAAAGGAAAATGATACTGATTCTTGTACTTTCTTCAATTATAACCCTAAATATTGTAGGCATAATACGTAAATAATACAGCTTTTGTCTAGAATTTCTCTTTTTTATGTATTTGGTACAGGATCTCACTAGCCAGCTCAAACTCATAGTGGTCCTCCTGTTTTCAGCCTCCTCAATACTGGGTCTACAGGCACGTGCCACCACGCCTGGTCTTGATGGCTGGCTCAGGAAGCCTCGGGGCAGGGCTGTCATGCTATGTGGGACAGGGGATCGAATCTTAGACTTTCTCAATATAACCTGCCTTATATTTAATCCACTCTGTGTTTGTCTTTTGTTACACTAAGTCATTATGAATATTGATAACAGACATACTGAAAAGAATGTTTAACCTCACAGTTTAATTTAAACCAAGAAATATAGAAAATAATTCTTACTTTCTTTGTGTAACCCTTGTTTGTATCCAGCTGAAAGAAAGGCAGCAATCCTTGTTATCCCACCATTATCCTCTGAAGGTCAATGAAAACACTTACATATCTTTTGGAAAAAAAATAACTGACGCGATTGGCACCTTTCTGTCATCTAATGTGAGGCATCAGGGACTGAAATATCCTGATCCCCAAATTGGGTTCCTCACTCGCAGGCCTGAGGCATTGTCTTAAAGTAGAATAGAGAATGCTAAAGCTATTCAATATGAAAATACGAGGCTTGTCATCTTAGTTTGTCATCTTGGCATTTCAACGAATGCTGAATTCACTTTTAAAGTAGGAGAAAAATGTAAGGTGGACAGCTAAGTAGCTCTAGGATATTATTCTGTATAAACTCATGATAATTTCAGAAATTTTATTTTAAGATGTTTTATGTTTACACATAGTAAATGTCAACTAACTTTCCAGATTGCATTTGTACTCAAGTAGTTGTTTAAAGTTATAAGTTGCAAAATATTTGAGGTTAATACAAATATAAAAACAAGAGACATATAAAAATGTAAAGTATGTCTACTATCCAGTGTTGGAGATGTTCAGTGGTAGGAGGCAACAGGAAAACCAGGGTAGGATGATGAGAACAATGAAACCCTGTGATAGCTCTGCCTACTCTGGTATTTCTTGGTTTTTATTTTCTAATTCTGAAAAAAAAGGTATACAGATACACTGTATAGAAAGGCTCATTCTCTATCAATATGCACCTAGAAAATTTTACAAATACTGTTTGGCAAATGGGGTATACCATAAACACAAATTGAAAATGATAGATCAATAAAGTACTGCTAAAAGTTATGAGAAGCACAGAATTTAAAACCAGATTTGCCACAAAATACAGGTCAGAACCAGTTAAAATTTTGAGATCATAACATTTAGAATGACAAGCTCAAGGTCAGTGGAAAACATGTTAGACATTAGTTTAGACTCCACTCTTAGGTGGTGCTCCCAGGCCAGATGTTAATTTTACAGGTGTATTTCTGTATCTGCTACTTAAAATTCTGCTTACAAGTAGCTAATTTCCTAATTTGTTCTTTTAAAATGTAACGTTGATAGAGTATGTCAAATAATCATCAGTAATTATTTGAACTTTTATCAAAATAAATACACTGGGGATTCAACATATTTGAATAGAGGAGGAGCCATGTCGGAGTTACTCTAGAAAATCAAGCCAAAGCAAAGCACAGGCAATTGGAAGAATGAGAGGGACAAATATTCTGTTGCCTAATTAATCCTGGCACCTCTGGGAATGAGGCCCTTGCATTAAGCAGGAGCTGCCATTCTGGAAAGTTCTCCAAAACATGATGGATGTCATTAGCAAGGCAAACTCAAGCCATATGAGATAGCTTTGGGATAGAAAGTCCCTCACAACTTTTGCCTTCCTTCAAAGAGGATGTTGCAGCCTGGCAGCAAATTTCTTGTCACTATGAGGGCTGATGGACCATGAAGCTCTTCCCTCTGCAGTAAGCTGCTATTTCTTTTCTTTGTGTGTGACACACCATAGTGGCTACTTGGAACTTTCAGTGGCAACAAAGTTAGGATCACAGAAGTTGTATTGAAGGTAGTGAGTGGAACAGAATCAGTCTTCCACAGCTCCCTCCTGCACATGAGAGAAGAGACAGGAGGGGCATAAGTGGCGTGGGCCATCTCCACCATGCAGGCAGAGATATTGAGTTGGTCAGTAGCACTCTTCCTGCCCTACTACCAGTGGAAGAGAGGAAAGAGACTTGCTGGAGGAATGGAACAGAGGAGGGAAGTGTTACACAGAATCAAAAACAAAGATCTCATCAGATTTAAAAGCTTTCTCAGTGAAAGTAAACATCAACAAAGTAAAAAGACAACCTCAGTATGGGGAAAAATACTTTTGCTAGCATTGCTAAGACAAAGGAATACTATCTAGAATATATAAAGAACTCAAAAATCACACAATCCCAACTTAAAGAAGGCATCTTCAATGAATAGATACTTCTCAAGAAAAGTACAATTGGCAAATAAATTTCTGGAAACATTTTCAACATCACTGTTCTCTTGAGAAAAGAAAATTAAAACAATGGTGAGATTCTATCTAAATCCAGAAAGAATAGCTATGTTCAAGAAATCATCCAATAAGAAGGCACAGCGAGATATCTCAGTGGACTTAGTGCCTTCTTAGGCAAACTCAGGTGCCAGAATTTGATCCCCACCACCACATGCCATGCTTACCCACCCCTGGGCAAGCTGAGCCAGGGCATGGTAACACATGCCTCTAAATCCAGAGCTGAGGAGGCTGAAAACAGGAGGATCACTATGATTCTGAGCTGTGTATTAAGACCCTGTATCAAACACATCAAAACAAAAAAGGAAAGAAAAGAAAAGGAGAGAGAGAGAGAGAGAGAGAGAGAGAGAGAGAGAGAATTCAGTAAGAAATGCTGGAGGGTTTGTGGGGAAAAAGCAACGCTTCTCTATTGATTGTGGGAGTGTACACTGGTACAACCACTATGAAAGTTAGTGTGGAGTTTTCTCAAAGTACTATAACTAGAGGTGCTAGTTTACTTTACTTTGTTTTTTTTTTTCTTGGTATGTTTAGGAAAAAAATAAAAATATACCACAGAAATATATACATACTTACATTTACAGCAGTGAAATTTATAATTGCTAAATCTTGGTAACAGCACAGATGCCTACCAATCAAAGAATGGCCAAATAAGATGTGGGTTTTTTTATATGATGTAATCCTACTCAGCCTCAAAGAAAGATAAACTTAAGATATTTCTACATAAATGGATGCACCTTGAAACCATATTCTTCACTGCAATAAACTGGACTCATGAGTGAATATTGCATTCTTTCTCTGGTGTGTAAAACTGAAAGTGTAAATAAGGATCAAAATTTATAATAGATACTCTGAAATAAGAAGAAAGTAATTGATACTGGGAATGGGAAGTAGAGTATGGGTAAGAGATGGAAAGGAAGGGAAAAGGAAAAATGAGAATAAGATAATGAAAATGAAGCTGTTGCTAATGAGGAGGGGAAGCAAGTTTGAAGGGAGAGGGAAGGGAAAAACAAAAGAAAATCAGGATGTACCAAATATAAGTACAATTTCTTATGATGGATGTGATCATTAGCTATATGTGAAAGGCTGCAAGAAATCTTAAACTACAAAACTAAATATGTTGAGATAGATGATGATTATATTCACCATGGAAAATTCTAATTGCTAATTTTTATTATTTTTTGCTCTTTAAAATACAAATGACAATTAAATCTCCACATTTCATCATTTTATGAGTACAGCACATTATTCAAGATGAGAATATCCATAACTAATGGTAGAGTGACTTTCAGTAATTTGGTAAATGCAGAATACTTATTATTTTTATCAAAATGGAATTTAGAAATTATTGCATAAAAGTTAAACTCAAACAGAACAGAGCTTAATTTGTGGATTAAAAACTCAGGATAATAAATGCTGAATTGAAGTTAAGAGCTTTCAAAAAGCAACTGGAAATTTTAGCATAATATGCATAGATATTTCATAAAATAAAATTTCTTTAATATTATCTCTGAGGCTGGGAATAGTATTCAGTGACAAAGTACCTGCCTGGCAAGTGGAAGGTCTTGGGTTTGATTCTCGGTACCAAAAATATCTGTATATATTATTTCTGAAATTATTAAAGTTACTGTACCTGTCAAAGTTGTTGTGTGAATTCTACATTTTTATAAAGTGAACTGTGCAAAACCTTTCATGTAATCAACATGAAGAATATTTATCCTGAATATTTTCATTGCCTTATCTACTCTGCTCTTCCAATTTGCTACAATATTTGCCAGTTTTATTATTATTTTCATGGCATGTATAGATAAAAATGAATAATTAATTATTTGAAGCAATTTCTTTCATGATATTTGCATCAGATTTATACAACATAGTCACCTACATATGAATAAAACTTCCTACTTTCCTAAACTGTCTTTCTCTTGAAGGGAAGGTATTAGGTGTGGGCATCCTCAGCTGCACAGCCCTGACAAGCTGATTACTGCTCCGGCCTTGTGACAGTCGGAGGCTGTTACAAGAGGCTGTAAATTCTAGCCATTCATTTTCCCATTTCACTCTCCACAGGAGCTATTGAAGGATGGAACTCTTCAATACTACTCTTTCATGTAGGTTAAAATAATAGCCAAATTCATGTGCCCCACAGAATATAATTGAGATATAGGCAGCGATTCCAAGAAATACCGAACGTTTTGTTCAAGTCAAATCAGTGTCTCATTGTGCTCTCCCAAAAGATAAAAGGCTTTATGATTTTGTTAGTTGCATGGGGAATGATCACAGAACACTGTCAAGCACACCCACACTCTTGTTTCCTGTCGTCCTCCGTCACAATCTATCCATTTAGTGCAGTGACTATAACATGCTGCTTTCTTCTACTTAGTTCAAGGACACACAAACTGAAGAGGAAAAAATAAAACGCATAAACATTTTTCTTCAGTGCTGGGTAGCATATTATGTAAACAAAACAGAAATGTATATAGAATCATGTACTTCAAAAGCAAATAGAAATTTAATCACTAAAATGACTGATTTTTTAAATTTTAGTTATTGATGATGTTTGGTTTATTTTCTGCATGAATAAAATGTTCCACTTATTTACAAATATTTGAGACAATATAATTTTGGAGTTGGAGATAATATTTTAATTAAAATATATCTGGTAAAGATAGTATGTGTTTATGAAAGGCACAGATAATGGGATGATTTTGCCAAACACGTTCCTCCGTTTAAAATTTTATTGTCCTTCAAACTATATAGGCCTACAGGGATAGCTCAGCAGCTTAAGCAACTGCCTGGCAAATGCAAGGTCCTGAGTTTGAACTCCAATATAGAAAAAAAGTTTACATTGTCCTAATAGTTGTGTTTTCTATTTTTAAAAGCATAACAGGAATACTTAATATACTTATAATATTATTCTAGGTGTGTATCATTCAGATGCCAAAAATAGCAAAAATATTTTCAAAAGCTACATACAAGTCAATTTTCATTAAAGAAAATACTTCATTATCTTGAGTATATTAAGGACTTCCATCATTAATAGTGAACAGGGATAATTTACTCAGGAATCTGAAGTTCCCATTTGGTGATCAACAAATTACTTTGACTCTAACATGTTTAGAGAAAAATAAACACAGTCTGTGAACAGAACATGGGTATTGGCT
>NDGN011362265.1:0-38863 GCA_002564285.1 Tympanoctomys barrerae | reverse complement strand
ATTTGATTTGAAACTGTCTCATTGCTATTTGTTTATCAATAAAATTATGGGAAAAAATAAAAGTATAAAGTCTTACCAAAAAAAAATTGATACAGTAAATCTATAGCAGAAGAAAGGAAGCACCCAGTGCTGCACACTGCTGATTCAGGGCTGAGTTAACATGTGCTGGGTGAGGAGTTTTTTGTTGCTTAATATGAGTTTTTTTTTGACATGATGTAAATGTCTTAAAATTATATTAAGACAATTGTCTGCATTTTCAATATAAAAAAATTTGAATCATGCACTTTAAATTATAGAATTTACATTGTAAAAATTGTGTCTCAATAAGTCTTCTAAAATTGGTGACTGTTTTCATATTTCATCAAGATTTTTGTGAATATTGAAGTACTTCCTACCAAATTTCTAAAAGAGTGACTATAAATTCACTCTTAAAGAACAAAAATATTTCATGTTATTTATATTTATATTTGCAGGGGTAGATTGAGCCAAATACTTAAAAAATACCAAAATACTTAAAATACACCATAAAGAAAAAATAAGATATCCTGTTAGATAATTTCTGATCAAAAACTGTCCCATTTAAATATTCACATTTCTGATAATACAACTCATCCAATTATTCGTTTTATCTGCAAAAACTTCTCAAGCTTAAGTAAATAAATCACTTCCAGGAAACTCCACAATAACCTGTGACACAATAGATATTTGTTTTGTTTTTGTTTTTTTGTTTTTGGTGGAACTTGGGATTGAACTAACACACTTGCGCTTGCCAGGGAAGCGCTTATTCTACTGAGCCATCTCCCCAGCCCCACAACAGATATTTGGTATCAGATTATAAATCATTTGCTTTTGAAAAATGTTGAATTATTCTATCCCAATTTATTGTTATCATAGCAAAGAGATGTTGAATAGTAGTAAGAAGTGACTCAAATAATTATGAACAGTATTTATAATTATTCAAGCAACTGATTAATTGAGTAATGATTAAATGCCATATACTATAATACATGTACAGACAATAATATAAATTTATTTATTTGTATATGCAGAGAAGTGAACCTTTGACAGCATTTTCATGTAGCTGCTTATGGAGCCAAAATGAAAAAATACAAGCTCTGAGCTCTAAATATAGTTTCCCAAGATTACATGTAGAATGCAGCAAAGAGCCAGTTTTATAGCTTATATTCATTGCTTCCAAGACATGTTATAATTCTTCTTTCTCTCTCTCTAACTCTCTCTCTCTCTCTCTCTCTCTCTCTCTCTCTCTCTCTCTCTGTCTCTCTTTTGGCAGAACTTGGGATTGAACTCAGGCCCTTGTGCTTTCCAGAGAAGTGCTTATTCTACTGAGTCATCTCCCCGGCCCTGGCATGCTATAATTATTCTGGCTTCATTGCCTCTTTTCTTTACTTTTGAAAAAGTAAAACTGATGTATGAATCAGAATATGTTTATATTTCATTTGATGATGAGCAAGACTTTCAATATGTACACATGAAATCTATTGAATTCATGGAACAACCAATCAAGCACACTGGGAAAAACCTAAGGCATTTTGTTTCCTATTAGATTACTTTTCCCCCAAAAATGTACATACATTTTTTTCCTCAAAAATGTTTCAAAATTTTAATATGACTTAATTTTTTCCATAAGTTTAAATTTTGTCAATGAATTCAATTGTTCATACATCTTTGCCTATTTCTCCAAGAAATACCTCTTTTAGAATCAGTATACTAAGTCAGAGGATGATAGTACGTGACAGGCAACCCAGAAGAAATACAAGCTTGTGAACATAGTATAGATAATTTTAATATGATGTACATATCAAATTAGAATAGAAGGTAGTATTACGCTAATTCTGAAAGATAAAACCTAGCATGGCAAGTTTATAACTATGTTCTTCAATGAACAAGATATATACAAATTCATTTAAATTGATTACCAGGTTATAAATTTAAAACACTCCCTGTTTTGAAGGGTCATGATTGGCTGTCTTTGGCAACACCCATACTGAAGAGCCATGATGAGACCATGAAACTGAATACCAAGAATAGATATGGGTCCAGGCAAAGTTTCTTCTAGGAACAAGAATGATCTCAATTTTTTAAACTAAGATTTTTTTAAGCAAATGCATTAATATCCTCTACATTTGAAAAAAAAAAAAAGCTTGTGACAATGATTGTGCTTGTCATTTCACTATTTGCTCTCAACCTATTGCTTCTTTTTCCATTTTGATTTGTTAGAAATGGGTCTGAATTATTCAAATTACCTTTCCTAGAGTCCTGTGCCGATGAATTCCGATTGGACTTTGCAATAGAAATACAACCAAGCATTTGGAGGATATGAGAAAGAGAAATAACTAGCACTTTCTCTGTTTACCTTCCAGCTTCCTAGTTCCCGTTATTGCTCATTCCTACGGTGGATCCTCACACCGCTCACACTATGTTCCTCTCTTCTTCCTCTGACTCTAAATGTGACAATGGTCTTCAGGTTTGCCTAAATTTGGCTGCATCACTCTTCCTTGTTTAGTTATTCCTTTTCTTTGGAACAGTCTCCCTATACAGAACCAGCTCAAAGAGGCTCTGTTTTCCTTATTAAACCTGTGTAAGTACAGTCAAGGCTAGTAATGGTTGTATAAAATGTAATTTCAGTCTGAGATTTAAGAATTGAGTTAATCTCTGTTTGGAACGTGATCACACAATAGCTATGTTGCTAAAGGAATAGGTGAAGTTAATAACATGTAGCATACAGATTCATGGGGCATGTTTATCACCTTTGATTGTTCAAGAAAAATTACATCAACCCTAGGAAAAATATGAGTGTCAAGCATTTGTTCATTGCTTCTCTCCATTCACTAGAGCTAAAAAACACAAGGATAGACATATTCTTTCAAATTTTCCCACACTATTAAAATACAATTCTACAAAAAGTTATATATGCTTTTTTTGCCATGCTGGAAATTAAACACACTCTCTCTCATATGCTAGGCAAGTGGTCTCCTTCCTCTGATCTACATTCACAACACCCAGTAGTAAACATCTTGAATAAGTAATCAACATATCAGGGATTAACAAACTAGTCTGTATATTACATCTGGCCCAAATGTCAGTTTTAGTAATTTAAATAGCCTTGTAAGTTTTTATGTATTTCCTCTTGTTGTTAAGCTTTATTTTAAGTGAAATGAATAGTTACCAAAGAGAACATGTAATTTACAAAGCATAAATGTCCTTACTGAATATATCCACTGAAATATAAATGCTGATTTCACAACAATGCAGATACATAAGACAAGAATGTAGGAAGGTCTGTTCTCCTTAGTATATATATCAACATGATCATGGTATTTGGATTCATTATTTGGATTGCGACAATTTAGAGCTATCCTAGGTTAGACGTTCGAGTGTTAAAGAGAGAATGTTGGTAAGAAGTAAAATATTTTAATTAGGTATTACTGAAATTACTTCTCAGCTGGTTTTGATTCCTCCCACCATTTTATGAACAAAGTAAGAAGGGTTTGCTTCCTACTCCAGTGAAAGTAATCCCCAAAGCAGAAGGCATATTGTATTGTTATACAATACCAAAATGGAGAAATTTGTCTACAACTCAAAAAATTCCCTGGCCACTTCTTAATAAATTCATGTTCAATAATAGGTGTGAACAAAAGAACTCAGAAACTTAATAAAAGTGGGAGCCCAGGGAGTTAGATATTTCAGAAATGTTTTTTTTTTACTCAATCAAGCCAATGTTCTGGGTCATTCCTTCAGTACCAGATGCTGACTGCAATTGTGATGATCATGACCAACAAGAGTAAGTTAGAATGAGTGGTGGAATAAAACATATTAAATCTCAACTGTGATCCCATAATTGGCTTATTGTTACAGAAGCTACGACTGTTGCAGCTATGTAGATAATGGTTAGACAGACTTTCCCCTCTAGTTTACTTTTGTTCTTTCTTTCACTGTTTGATTTAACTATTGTTCAAAACTATCAGAAAAAGTCATACATTGACCTAAAAGAAAATAGCATATTCAGCTTTCAGTTCTCTTGATGGAAGAGGAATACAGAGTGAGTGGTAGAATAGAGTTACAATATCTTCAGATATTGGATTAAAAGTCACCATGGAAACACAATTTATTATCTTCCTTTTATGTGACTGCTAAATTTAGAGAGAAGAAAGGATACTGAGGTTGCAGTGGTTCTCATTTCCTTTCCATGAAGATTCATTTCCTTTTCCTGACTAGCTCTGTTCTGTACTGCAGTGGATTATTTCCTGAAGACTTACTTCTCAGGTTGCCTTGCCAGTGCTCTAGAAATTGCCTGTTGTGGTCATGGTGTTCAAAGAAAAAAATTAATACAGGACACATAATGTATAGATTTGTAAATAATAGTCACCCAAAGAGTCAAATGCAGAAGAATGAAGCAAATCTGTTCACACACTAGTGACCCAAAGAATCCAGCTCAGAGCCTGGGTCCCATAAAAATGTACTCCATGAGTCCAGGTGAAGACCTGCAACCCATGGCAATGGTGCACGCAGCATCATGGATCTGCACTGGGAAAGCCCAAAGATAAGTGTTGGGAGCTAGAAATCCTGTGCCAACTGGCTGAAGGATCTGTGATAGCAGGCTGAGAGATCTGTACTGGCAATGCTCAAGGTAAGGACCAGGGATCTGCTTAAAAGTACCACAGCCATCCTCAGTGATAGCAAGGGCTTGAGCTCCCGCAGTGATGAGAACAGCAGTTTGTATCAGGATAGTCAAAATGACTAACTTCCCCAGAAGAATCAACATCACAATGTCTTCCCCTCCAGTTCTTTTACACTGTTAGTAGCAATCCTCAGGTAGGCCTTCCACATGCAGCACTACACTGATTCAGTTCAGAGTAGTGTTAAAAGCTGACAACCAGTTGTCAGTCCAACACATTGCCATAGAAAGAACTACAGAAAAATAAAAGGTAGTTTTCAAAGTTCCTTCACAGTAATCTTCTAAAGGCTAGTCTTCCTTCATGAATTCCAATCACACTAGAGCTCTAGTGCCTAGTGAGTGCACTCCAGGCCCTGGACTGGTCATCAGAACTCCACTTTGGGTTCTCCAGCACCCAAATAATGAAATAATGTGAAATTACAAAGTGAAATGAAGCAATGAACTACATTTTCATAAAAATTTGAGCATTCTGATACTCGAACTATCTTTTCAATTCTTCCCACACTAGTTGTAAATAGTTCCCCATATTAAATTGTTTCTGACTCTTGGTATGAACTTTCTTTCCCTGCCTGGATCTGACTGTAAAAATAATATTAATTGTAACAAAAAGACATAATACAGGGACATTTTACTTATTTATTTTATCATTATTTATTTTTGGCTGGCTCAGCCCTATCAGAAGGTGGGTTTGGTGCAATATGTGGTATCAGGGATCAAACCACCATCCCCTGTGGCTGCTGCCTAAGCTTGCCTAAGCAGGCATACTAGACCACTGAGCTATCTCACAGGTCCCAAAACAAGAAAATTTTAGTGCATGAATTCACTAGTACATTCTTTCAGTTTCCTATATTATATTAACAATATAAGACTTTCTATAACTTTTCTAGATAAATGTAAATATTCTCCAAAATTTCGAACTAGTTATTTATGAATGCTTCTGGTATTTATAAATATTTTGGCAAAAAGTGGTTATTCAAATTATTTTTACCAAATTGTTAAATATTTTGATGCTTATTGAGTCCTTTAATTGTATTTTATCTTTATTTATATCCCCATAAAATCGCCTTTCACCTCTATTCCCAACATTTCCTAATACCCATTATTTTGAGTAAATCAGCTCTACTATTAGTTCTATCTTCCTCATTCTCTTTAAGACGTCATGTTTTTCTAGTAAAATCTTTTCATATCTCTCTCCCTTTCCTTTCTTTCCTCTCCGCACATCACCACATTATGCCTTATGTAGAAATATGGACTTGTTCTTCTATTTTGCAGTATCCAAAATCAGTTTGCTTAGTTGTGCACAACAGTTGTTTACAACTATTCTATATTTTAAGAAAGTATTTTATGTTTATGTTCCTAAGGGAATTGGAGTACATTAGAGCCACCAGGCTATTTATCATTATTTTTCCTGCAACCAGCTTAGTAACCAATACATAGGCAGTTACCCAATGGAAATATTCTATATTGAATTGGAATGAATGACTTTGATGTCTGTTCTTAACTTAGAATGACATTCTTACCAAATAAATGAATTCTTAGCAAAATGAATTAATTTAGTTGTCACTTAAAATATTGATAAATACAAGTCGTAATGATGCATTTGTAACATGAATTTTTCAGAGAATATTCCTCTCAAAAGTAAAGTATTAATTTTCTTTTTTTATTCAATATGAAAACTTTCTAAAATTGTGGGTTTTTTAGTTATGCCTCTTTATATATTGTTTTTACTTAGCATGTAATTAAAATGCACACAGTTTAAAATGACACAATTCTTTCTGGAAAATGAAATTATTACTATAAATGTAATTGTATGTGTCACATTAAATTTAATTATAATTTATAACACGAAGATTAGCAAACAAGGAAGGTGAAGGATTTTAAGTGGTATGTGTGATCATGGATCTTTATCATTTTTCATGGTTGTCGCTTGTTATATCCTGGTAGATTCAGATTTATAGAGCTACAAAATTATGAAAGAGATAATGATTCATTCATCAATTTTATTCCTATAGGTTGTACTTCTTTAGGATTTGTGGGTTGGTTATATCTTCACTTTACTCATCACATGCCCTTATATAAAGTTAATTGTGTGGTGTGCTTTATCACACTTCTATTTCTCTGATGGCATAGAGAACCATATCATACAGTGAGAGCAAACTACCTTACAACCAGAAGAGCAACATGATTGTGTGACTTGTTTGGACAACGAAATGTCAGAGAATAGTTTGTTCATTCATGGATAAAAAGAGATCTTAAGAAACATTGTAAGTTCCAATCTATCTTTTTCTCTGTCAGAGTAAGCAGAAGTACTAAAGATATTCTTTAAATATGACATCATGAAACATCAGGCTTTGTTAAATTCATAGCACAGAGTTAAACCACTGAAATGAGAGGTTGTACCTTTGCTTTTCTTATCAAATACTTGTGTTGATCTGATTGCTCATGATCACCTAATGTTCTTGATAAGTCAGGGCCCTCATCCTCATTCCAAGGCTCACTTCCTTTTGGCCCCAAGCCAGGGTCAAAACCACAAAACAACTCCACCTGACTTTGACCTAAGCAAAAAAACCACAGAAACTCTTTTTTTGTTAACATCAAAAGTCCCCCACAGACTAGATAGCCCTGCTCAGATTAGCTCTCTCTCAGCTGTTCTAACTGGCAAACACCCTCCCCTAAAATACCTATAAAATCCCCTGTCCCCTTTTGTTCAGGGATGTCCTGCTCCACTAGACAGACAGCCTGCTTGCTCCTACCTCCAGTAAATCTTCTCACGTCAGAATGCCTGGTCTAGTTGGTTGTGGGGTTCGAACATGACATTTGGTGCTGAAATCCCAAGAAGGATGCTGAGGCCTCTGCTGGTCCCTCCAAACCAGGGCCTTGTCCTGGTCCACCACCAGCCTCACTGAGAAGTCCGTGAGCCTCCAATCTCTCTTGCTGACCTAAAGGCACAGGACACATAAAACTGTGAGGATCCCTCGTTCAACCTATCTTAACATAGAAGCCTCTCCCATTGTCCAACTTGCTGGGGGGGAGGTGGGGAGGTGAAGGGGGTCATTTTCCTCTTGGGAACACTCTGAACTTCACAGCTGCCTCTCCAATTTAGGCCCAGATGAGATCATTTTCTGTACTTTTATTTTCTCTTTCCTTTTCTATGCGTCTTGAAGTTAAATATTCCAAGAGCGCTTGCTCCCAGTTTTATGCCTCTTAGCCTCACATCCTCATCTTACAAGTCATGTGGACACACCAAGTTGCTCCTCCCCTCCACTGGACCTCTTCCTTGACCAGGGATACCTGCTCAGGGGGCGTTCTCTCATCCCTTTTGGGATTCACCTCTAATTTGTCTTTACACTCCTGTCTATCATGTCACTCTCATTTGTATTCTTGCCATTATTAGTAACACTCATCCATGTCTTCTTCCCACACCTCTGTTCTTTCTTGCCTCAAATAGGTCCAAAAGGGACATCTCCGACTGTCTGAGCTCAAACCCAAGGGCCTCACTTCTCTGTCAGACTGCCTAACCACAATACAAGTTGGACAATGGGACTATCTGGCCCTCTGGAGGGAACTCTTGGTTATGACATCCTTCTTGATTTAGATAGATAGCTTTTATTGCCACAATGGGAAATGGTCTGAGGTTCCCCATATCCTTGCTTTCTTTTCTCTCCACAATCTCCTGAGCTCTGCCTGTCAGGTAGTCCCCAACAGATTCTAGTAGCAAAGGTCCCCACCAGACCTTGATCTGACCCTTCCCCCACTGACCCCTTCATTCCCAGATTCCCCTACACCCCACCCCTCAGAGTCACCATTGGGGCTGCCGCCCCCTACTGCAGCTGCCTCCCCCTGCAGCTGTCACCATCTGCACTGCTGCAGCAGCCTCTCCCACGACAGATGTTACTTCACTTTCTGAACTCTCACCTTTCAGGGGCTGAAGAGATATCTTACTCTCTCTTTGCTCCCTTTCTCCCATCTTTCTCTCATCTCCAGCAATTCCTCACATTCCTCGTTGCTCTTAACTTACACCTACTGTCTCTTTTTTCTTCAAGTTTCTCAGTTTGGGACAAGGTACAATCCAAGGACAGCTAATACCATATTGTTTCCTTGCTGGTTGTATTCCCAACCTCTGGAATGGGGTGCTGATGGACAACAGCACACAAAATGCAGGCCCTTATCTCTCCTACTCTCCCATCAAGCCTGGTGCTCACCTCCTTCTTTTCTCACTTTTCCCCACCTCAACCACTTCAGCAGGTACTCCTCAGCCACCTAGGCAGGTGGTGTCCTGTTGCAGCCATAAAAAAGAGATTCTGAGTCACAGCTTCATGCCCTCCCTTAGAATGTCCTTCTTGCCATCCTGCAAGTCCAGATCTTGTGGGTTGTCAGTGCTCCGCCATTGTGATGTGCCTAGTCCTTGTACTCTGCTTGGTTTGCCTGCTCCTACTCAAACTTGTTAACTATAAATAAGAGGTTTTCACATTTTTTTCAAATTCTTATAGGAGATCTGCTAATTGATCTACAAAAATTCTGACTAGTCTCTCACAGTTACAAACTTAAAAGGTCATCATAATTTAACCTGACCAGAAATATATTTGAATGCACTCTGATTTTGTAAAGACATTTATTTGTGTCCTGTGTATGTGTTTATATGTCATTGTGTCAATAGCTATTCCTATTTTTATTTGAGCTTTAAAATATAGACTTAAAAGCATGTTTTCTCCCGAGTTACCTGCTACTCTAAATGATATCAAAATTAGTTTAATTAGTTTATAATTAAACAAAAGTCATTAAAATTGGGAGAGATTGTTGGACAGGATTCTTGATTGGTGAATAGAGGGGTGTCCAAACTTTGTTCATCAGCAAAGAACCCCCAGTAATCTGCTTGGAAGATACCCCCAATAATTTTGTCATTGGTTAAAAAAATAAGCTTGATTTTTTTTTAAAAAAATGGTTTCCTCATAAAAGTTGCTATTGATACATTAAATGTATCCAAGTCTTTCTCTTATGCTCTAGATATTTATAATGAGAGATTCATGTGAAGCCAACATGTGGTCATCAGTCAAATGATAATTATCTAACAAACATTTATGTGATGTACATGCCATGCATGTGCCATTATATTTGTAGATGCTCAAACAAAATGGGGATTTATTTATCTGTTATAACTGTTATGCAAAACTACTATGTATGACCGTTGATGTGAAATTTCTCTGTAAAAGTGTAACTATTTTCTATTAACAATTTACAAGAATTTAACTGCTAAAATGCCCATGGTTGATAAGAAATAACAGTTCTCTGATCATACTTTATATTTGAAAGTTCTTGATACTCAAGAAAATTCTAAAGATCAACTATATTACTCCAAACCAAGTATACTAATGTAGACCCAGATTCTCCTGAAGAAACAACTGTTACTAATTCCTGTTTTATATCCTAATCTGCTCCTGACATTCACACCAAGCTAAAGAGACAGATCTCAGCCCTCAAACTCCACAAGGAAACTTACTTAACTTGACTTTCCATGACTTCAATAACAGAGGTGAAAATTAAGCATACACAAGTGCCAACTTTTGGCTGTGACACTCGGGATTCCCATAAAAGTAGGACCTTAAGAAGGTAATGTGGGCAGGCCAAATAGCTCAGTGGATTAAAGCACCTGCAAGCAGGCTCAGGGGCCAGAGATTCAGTTCCCAGGCATGCTGTGCTGGCCCTGACCCTAGGACATGCTGAGATGGCAATTGAGATAGGGCATGGTGAGGTGTGCTTATAATCCTAGTTCTTGGGAGGCTATAAACAGGCAGATCACTATGAGTCCCATCTGGTAGTGAGACCCTGAACACTCTGTAGACCCTTCCCTTTAAAAAAAAAAAGGTGATGCTGAGCCTAAGCAGTGCCCAAGCCCTTCCAGAACAGAGTCACATGCAGCAAAGAAGGACATTTGGCCTGAACCTACCCCAACCTATAGCCACCACTGGAACCTGGCTCCATTTACAAGCCTGAGGGTCCCTGGGAATGTGACTGCCCTGTCCACCAAAGAGTGGGTAAGTCATCCAATTCCCTGCCCTCACATGAAAACTCGCTACAGCCAGATCCATCAGTATTTGACCTGCTTGGTCCTGCCACTGAAGAAGAATAATAGAGCTTGGGGTCCATGGCCCACGTTGAAGTATCTTTGTCAGAGATCCAAGTCTTGCTGGATATCTCAGGTAAAAAACCCTTTTCTTGCTGACGAGGACACCACACATAGTGCTGTTCCTGAGGTCTAAAGTTGCTATATAAGATATGCAATCTCCATAGTGGGTGTTGATGGCAGACTTACATGATGCCTTCAGACAGGCCCATTCCCTACTGACTCTACTGTTCTTCACTCATAATTTCCTTGTAAACCCAACCCACCCCATTCCTCTCATGGGGAGCACTTTCATTCATAAGCTCCATGTCTCTCTCATCCCTCTACCCACAGGGCTCATCCTATAAACCTAACCTCAATGCAGAGCCAGAGCCTCCCTCCTTCTTCCCTTGTTTCCCACCTACTCTGAGACAGTTCTAGTCCCACTTGTGTCCCACACATGCTATTTCTATACCAGTGTGCCTCAGAGATCTCATGGCCTTTCCCTGAATTCCCCAATACCTAATAGCCCCAAACATCAGCGGGAACTCAAGCCCATCATTTGCCACATCTTTACTCCTCCCCTTCTACATGGTCATGGTAAAATGACCCATTCAGCTCATAGTCTCCCTTACTTCTACCCAGACTACCAACCTCATCAAGTGTTGGCTGTGAATGTATATCCTAAGACCATTTCGGCCATATCCAATAACACACATACCTTCCTGTCTTCCCCCTCCAAAAAAAAAAAAAAACACCTTAGAAACTCCACTGGCCCCCCTTATACCAAACTCACTTCATTCAACACATCTCCAGACAAACAACACAAAAAGGTCAGACAGCTATTTCTGTGTAGTACCTGTCTTTCCTTACCTACACTTAGTTCAGTACACTCCAGCTAGTGTGATCCCTAATTTCAACATATACACAAACTCAGAATATCAAGATGTCTTCTTCCTTAAGAATATTCCTATACTCCATAGGATAAAATGGGCCACCCATGTGGGTGTCCTGGTAGGCACAGCTTTCCTAGAGGCAACCCTGGAAGCTGCAGGATTTAGGAACTCCCTAGGAGGCTCCCCAGGATGGGATGGACAAGGTATATGGAACTCCATCTTCCCTTAGATTGCTTCCCTCCTAGGACCCCTTACGGGACTTACTATTATGCTCATGATAAGCCCTTGTTTCATCTCCCTCATCCTCAATGCTGTCACCTAATTAACAACCTAAAATGTTAACCAAATTATTCTTTCATGCAACTCCTACCAGGCTCTACCCCAATGAGATGACAGAAGACTACTCTACACCTGGCTCTGACTCTTCCTGATGCCCAAACTTGGACCCCTCACTGCTGCAAACCAGCCAGAAGTAGCCAAATGACTTTGTCAACTTCTTTCCTAACAAACAGAGTCCAAAATGATAAGTCAAGACTCCCACCCTCATTCCAAGCCTCACTTACTTTTGGCCCTGAGCTGGAGCCAAAACTGCAAAATAACTCTATCTGACTTTGACCCAGGCAAAAAACCCCACAGAAATTCTGCTTTTGTTAACATCAAAAGTTTTCCACAGACCAGATTGCCCTGCCCAGATTAGCTCTCCCTCAGCTGTTCCAGCTGGCAAATACCATTCCCTGTCCCCTTTTCTTTAGGGCTGTCTTGGACCACTAGACAGTCAGCCTGCTTGCTCCTATCCTCCAATAAACCTTCTTCTTGGGTCAGACTGCTTGATCTTGTTTATTGTATGGGTACATACCTAATAGTTCTCTGATCCTTCCACAACATAGGGGCATCTCTGTGATTAAGACTACATTGAACAACCTTTAAAAAGTTGATTGTCAGTCAGAATTTTTTGTTATTACAGTTAATAATTTCTGACTTTCTCTACTGTTCATCTTCTAAAATGTCTCCAAAAGTCCACTTCCTTGAAAATAAGGACATATTTTTTTCAAAATGAAATTATTCTCAAGTCCTACCTCATAGACTACAGTGCAGAACTAATTTTGGAGTGAGGAATAAAAAATAATTGATTTGACTCTGTGTGTGTGTGTGTGTGTGTGTGTGTGTGTATGTGTGTGTAGGAAATGCTATACAACAATGAAAATATCCAATGAGATAGAATCAATAGAACTCTGATCAAATTGATTTTCTGAATCATGCTACACTGTAAGAATACAAACTGTTATTATTTTAATTAGGTTAATGCATTTAAAGAGAACAAGTTTAAACACTATGTTTTAAGATGATGGGATGTGGGTTATTGGAATCTGTGAAAGGTTTTTGGCATCCTACCAACTCCCCATAATATGTACAAAACAAAAAGCCTAAAAGTGCTTTTAGGTATCCTTAGAAAGAGTTAGAAACCAGCATGAAACATAAGCTTATCCTTCTGTGACGTTGTGGCAAGGGCATGTCTACAACACTCTGTGACATGATTGCTGGAGAAATGAAAGCTACCACGTTGGTGCAACAAGCTCAGGAAGGTGCAATTTAAGTGTCCACAGTGACTGAATGCTTCTACCTGAAGAGAACACACACTTCTCAGTCTGAGACTATGAATCTGTGAGAGCAACATAATGTGCCACTCTTTCTAGCTTGAACATCGTGAGGGAAATAATAACAGTACTTCACATTTCTTGAACAATAAGTTCATCAGTTTCTGTCCTGAAAGTTTTCTGATTATTTCATTAATCTTAAAAATACTGGCATTGTGGATGAGAAAAGGGATGATGACTTAGCCAATTTAGGCAATATCATTATTTAAAAACAGCTAGAGCTTGAATTCTTATACGAAGGAATGGTTTTCAAATTGAAATGCATAATATGGTTCTAGACTATTTGCTAAAAATAGTGCACTTGGCTCATTTGCAAGCTACTCTTTTATCGTGTCTGGGGTGAAGTCCAGTAACAAGTATCTAACAAACACCACAGGTAATCAGGCACATATATCCATGACCCACAATTTAAGAAAATACCACATTTATTAGATAAGTACTTTCTTGAAATATATTCAATAGATGTAACCTTTAAATAACCTTTGCCAAGTTATTTAAACTCTTTAACATTGCGCTTACCTAAGCCATAAAAGATATATATGATTTTTAATATCATTAACATTTTAAAGATTAAACACTACCTATTAAAATGGCACTCATGAAATATTTATAAATATCAATTATTATTCAAAGCAAATTCATATAGCTTAAATATAGCCATAATTAGCCTAATGTATAAAATTCCTCCTCTACCTCACACAAACTTTGAAAAAATGTAAACATTTTAATTTTTCATGAAAGTTTTATAAATCCATTATGCATTCCCATTTTTTAACTGTTCTAGTTTGTGTTCAGGTGTCCCCCACAAAGCCTCTTACAGTCATGGGGTGGCTTCTGGAGCTTCTGATTGATTTTTTTTTTTTTCGTTTTATCTACTTTATTTAGTAGTCTTGTAGCTTGAGTGCATCATCCATAGTTTACTCGGACTTGATTAACCACATAAACTGGATGTCAGTCTGCTTCTTAGAACTGTTTCACAGGATGATGTTCGTGGTTATTTCCTTTCCCATCTCTCCATTACCAGTTGATTTTTGATCCAGTGCTGGCCCTGCACGTGTGAGTGTTACACCCTGGCCCTGGGACGGGTAATTTGCATTACAATATAAGGAAGGGAAAGAAGCTAGCCAGCTGCCTGAGCTGCTGTCACTCCTCTTTTGCTTGCTATTTGCTGCTGCCATGAACTGCTGCACTGTGCCAAGTGCCACTCTGCTTTGGAGCCAGCTGAGTATATACCGAAACTTCCACTAACTGTGAGCTAAATAAAACTTTCCTTTTTATAATTTTGGGTGTTGTGTATTTTGTCTCAGCAATGGGAGAAGAGTAACTGAGACATCAACTATCAGAGTGTTTTCCTATTCGTTTTTATTTGTTTTTAGTTTTGGATTATTTTGTTGCTGTTATTTAAGACAAGATTTTTTTTTTTCAGTATAAAACTTCCATGTCTGTGCTGATCTACAACTGATAGCTAGATACCATTTGTGAAATTCCTATCACATATCAAGCACTTTATTAGTTAATTCCTGTAAATTTAATTTTCATAAGGTAGGCATCCCTAAGGCTTATGGGAAAGTCAAATAATGTGTGTAAGAGGAGTGCTACAAATGCAAATTAGCTCAATCTTTATAGCTGTAGTTTAGTTCACTAAGCAAGAGCTATGCCTCACAGTTACCACTTCAGGCTCTTGGAGTTTCCAGTCTCCTCATAACCTTGCTAAACAACTTTTGCATGTAAGTATCAGTTTTAAGATCTATTATATTTGATGAGCCAGTGGAAAGAACCTGACAATTCACACACCGGTGTTAATCCTCAAAATTCGTGAAACTGGAAGGATTTATTCTTCAAAGCTTTTGAGTCAAAAAGAATAATTTGAGGATGTGATGATTGGCACCCAGAAGTGTTGGCTATAAATGTGTCCTATATTCCTTTATATTCATTCAATCATTTACTTATTCAACAATTGTTTGTTGAATCTTTTCTAGAAAGTGTGCTTTACAAATAGCTCAGAGTACACTTAGGGACAGAGCAGAAAATCCCGTGGTCTTAAAGAGCTGTAACTCCTTGGAAATGTGGTCTCTCATTCCTTTGACTTCATTTTGAGCTCCTTGCAGGCAGAAGTCAACGGACAGACCAACAGAGCCAGATAGAATTTTTCTCAAGCAGAGCAGTCTAAAGCATATTTATTGAATTATCGATTGAGTATTCTTGCAGTTGATTAACTGGAATGATTAGAACACACTCGTATTTGGCCAACTTAAAAATTAGCCTTACTTTATTCAAAGGCTTCAGAAAAATCTCTTGCCCAGATTCCCCCAGCACAAAGGAAAATGAACACCTCAGTATTCTTGAGAGTTTTCCTTAGTATGAGCATCCCACTTATCTCAATAAATTACAGTTGAGAGTTGTCATTCTAAAACTGGACTCTCAGAGCTGGATTCATTTTTCATATATATATATATATATATATATATATATATATATATGGTAAATAGCAGGCAATAGACAAATTTCTGTTGAAATAAAGGAAAAAGAAGTCACAGTCATGTTACGAATTCATGAGACTCTTAAGGAAACAAACACACAGGGCTTACATATAATCAATATAAATAGAAAATAAGACAGAAGTAGAACAACTAATCTTAAACAGAAAATTTAATTTTATGTTTCAACTTTGCCACTGTATCTCTATTAGCACAAAAATATCTAATGTCTATAAATTTCAGTAGATGTTTTACTATTCTGATTGCTTTCACAGTAAAATGAGATAGTAGTTTTGTAATTACAAAGATGTGCTATTATATAGGAAATTAACAATATATACAGTCTTTTCCTGAATTATCAACATGTTCATATGAAGAATTAGAAAGCTGTAGGCTTCAGTGATTTAGTCTGAGCCTTTTAATTAAAAAGACATTACATTTGCCCTTTAACAATTTATAGAAGCATAATGTTGACATGTTTTCTAGAATGTTTGGTGTTGCTTTTCTCAACGGTAAAAATATAGTCTATCAATTGTACTTAATCATTATATAATGAAAGTTTAGAGGTTAAATAAGGAAATACATAAAGCATTGTTCCCATAACAGTTTGAACTTAACAAGTTATAAATAATTCAATATCCGCTTTACTTTCTACAACAATACAAAGCATTCATGTACCACACTGAGGGAACACAGAAACAATTGTAAATATATTTCACATGCTTCTTTCATTTTTTTCTTTTATTTAGGTAGATATCAATAACTATAATTTTTAATGGTTAATTTATTGACTATGAATATTTTATAGCTATTTCTCCAGAGAAACTATATTTATTTCCAATATCTATTTCAAATATTATAAGACACTTAAAACATAGACGTGATTATATGTTTAACTTAAATGCTGGTCAAATGATTTTCCTCAAACCACGAAAATGATAAAAAAAAATACAAAAAATAAATATTTCTGTGTATGTATTCACATTTAGTAATTTGAGCAAAAGTGTAATCAAGGCTCTGGATCCAATGTTTTTCTCACTCTAAATATGCCAACCCCTGCAGAATCTGCGTTTGGTTTCCCTTGCACATCTTGAATATATTTCATGTATTTTTTAAATGTTTTCTTATGATCTATTTTCTCACCAACCTCCACATGCCTGCTGGAAGATGTAGAAAAGCTATTCCATATGCTTTTGTAAAATATGTTGAACAGAGAAAATTGGGCATGAAATTGTCTACTTAGAGAAAAAAAATGACCAGAACAAAAGCATGCTTTTTCCTTCTATAAAAGCAAATTTTATCTAGTTGGTCCTTCCAGCTTTAAATTTACAAACCCAAAATTCTGGAAATTTATAATTCATTAAACAATTGCACATTTGCTCAATTGCACTTTTACTATTGGATTTAAAATATACATGTGTTGCTAGAGGTACGCTTTCTAAGGTAACTTAACAGAGCTACAATAGATTGTTAAGAGGTATGGAAAAGACAGAAGCAAATATTTCCTAAGTCATTAACTTACAACACATGCACTAAATCTCTCCCATCAATAATTTAAAGCAGCTTAAAGTAAATTAAGTGTATTTATTAAGATTTAATAATTTCACTTATGAAACAAACCATACATCAAGTACTTTAACAATATAATTGATTTTAGAATTAGATTTCAATCCTAATTTTTCTCTAGCATGCAACTTAAAATATATTAAAATAACATGCTCCAAAACATATAATTTTTTAAAGATTTATTTATTTATCTGGTGCAGGGTCTCACTATGCAGCTCAGACTAATAGGGATCCTCCTGTCTCAGCCTCACCAGCACTGGGATTACAGGTGTGTATGACCACGCTTGGTTTCAGGGACCAACTTGGTGCAGGGTCGGCATGGCATGTAGTACTGGTGATCAAACTCTTACACTTGCCAGGCAGGCACTGAGATCGCCGAGCTATCTCCCTGGCCCTAAAACATAATTTTGTCACTGCTCATTTTGGCCTGCCTTCATAAAAATGAATCATGTCTTAGTACTCCTCAGTTGAAGTGATGGAAACACACACACACACACACACACACACATTTTTTTAAATCTAGAAAGCTCAAATAGAACTAGAGAGAGAAATGATTTTCAAATATCATAACACACCTGCTTTTTATACAGAAACTAGTGTTTATATCACCCATGTCAATTTAGCATTTCTTTAGATTAAATTGTAATGTTAATATAACATAAGCTATAAGTACTATTAACATTATCAAATATTTGACATTATATAAATTAATACAATCATATTAATGTATGATCAAATATTAAATCATATATAAATTACCCTAATAAAAAAAGGATTTTTACTTTACTGATTTATTATTTTCTACCTTAGCTAATAGTTTTGCTACAATTTTTGTTAAGGAACAAAACACATTGAAGATTTTTTGCCTCTTCAATACATTTTTTTTTGGCTCTCCTGTCACTTGCTAATAGGGTTTCTGCTATCCTGAAACCTAAACCAGGGGCCACTGAAATGTTATGGCTAATCTATGGGCCAGTTTCAATACAATCTACATTATAAGAATTTTTACACAGCAAAAGATCATTAATTATATTTCTGGCTCATTACTATGAATGGATCCTAAATTATCAGGAATTGCAGGGGAAAGAAAAGGACAGAATCACACATGAGAGACAAAAGTACAGATATAAAAGTACAAAAGTCTCACCAATCTATTAGCGAAGTCTAGAAAGGATGGTGGCGTCCTTGCCAAACTGTCCTTGTAGACATCTCTTTTACCTTTCAAGATCTCCAGCATGATCTTGCTAACTTGATCATTAATCAATTATCATAGGGCTTTATTTTTGTTTTGTTTTGTTTTCTTTTCTTTTATAGTAACAGTGACTTAAAAAAACACCTTACAAGAATTTGGTAGTCTCCCACATTCCTTCTGTTTATCTGCTCCTTTAGAAAATACCAACAGCATGAAACACAATCTAGAAGTAATGGCAATAATAAACCAGCCCACTTAGCATGAGTTTTCTTCTACCCTGCTGAGTTCACACAGCATTTCATGGACCACATATGTAGCTTACTACAATTGTCTCTATATCTGGATCCTTTACAGATCTTAAAATAATATTTGTGAGGGAAGAAAAGAAGAAATAAGACTAGTGAAATATTGGGACGCAATATAAAAAGTAGTAGTTGAGAACAAAACTTGATGATGGACATTAGATGAAAAAAAATCAGAATTTGTTCTGTAGCTATTTGAATATCCAAATAAAACTTATGTATCTTTCTAGGAACAATCAGAGGATGTTCTCATGACAAGAGGACACCATAGAGACTGAACTTGGGCCACTAAGTTGATGAAATGTCAGTGGAAATAGTCATTACTCTTTTCAGAAGCATTTCCCCCACACTTCCCCACTTCCCTGTCTCTTCATCTCAGCTGCTGGGTAACACACAAGGCTAACAATGCTTTAATTTATTACAGGGTCTAAAATTAACGAACTGCAATCTCTGCCTCAATTTCAGTCTTTCTACATCTTAAGTGATTCTATCTGTACATCTGACAATTATCAGTTTACTAGGAAATCTCCAAGCCTTTAAACACATTTATTGAAGCTTGCTATTTCTGAACAGAGAAATAGCATATGGCATGGAATAGTGGCTGTTGGCTGAGTTCATCTAAAGACAGTTTGCTATTCTCCTTGGCAAGGAAACCAAACTTTGGTTATTCTTCAACAAAATTCTTGCTGTTGCTAGATGCCATGACATACGCCACACATGAGCCTTCTCATCTCTCTGCAGTCAGGCACTTACTTGCTCCTTCAAAAGTAATGAGTAAATGCTCAAAGCCACATAGTTAAACACTGGTAAAGCAATTGCAATCTTACCTAATGTTACCACTCTTCACAGTACTCCTCCAGTAGATAAAACAAATTTACCATTTGTAAAATAAGCAATAAGTATTATAGTACAAAACTCTAGTAATAATTAAAAGGAAATGACAGCAACAGCAAAAACTAGACTAGGGAATTACTGAAACAATTATCCCAAATATTTTCTTGTGAGCTAATGTTCTACGGAGAAGTAAAAGCAGAACAGAGTTCTTGGCTAAGAGGAGACTTGGGAGAACATTCTAGCATGTAGTCATGGGAAAGTAGATGTCCCACAGAGAGCCAAGAGCCACACATGGGGAGGTTTTTGATGGATTGCTCTCTGAAGGAGCCAGGCAAGTCTTCTCAAACTACAGACTGTATACATTTGAGTCTTTAGACGGTCTAGGTATTGGCCATCTGACTCATGCCAAAGACCACTCCCACAGTGCCTTGCTTCTAGCCGGCTGCCAATCCAGACTCCAGTGGTTTTCAAACAATTCCTTCTGGAATATTACATAACAATGACTGTACGCTCAATACACATGTTTTTTCAAGAGTCCACAAACCCATTCAAAAGCAGAGTAATGAAGGTTTAATAGGTGATTCATCAAACGAGAGATTTTGGTAGGTCATGATCACCCACCGTTGTAGACATTAGTTTTATAAATCTTTTCCCACTGGTATCCATATAAATTGAGATTTATTTGCTGTAGGGAATCAAATCAGGGCACTACTGATTATTTGTTTAGAATATGTTTTATTCTGATTTGTGTAACTAATAATACATATAGGTATGCACACAGCTCAGTGCTCTTTTATAAGCAAATCACTTTGTTAGGACTGCTTTTTTTTTCCTCCTTTAGGGAACGGAAAGCATTTTTAAAATTATTGGAATCATTAAGCTGCAGACTAAAGCCTTGTTTTCAACAATAACTTTCTCTTGCAAATACTAACCCTGACTGCGTTCTTTTTCCGTTTCATGCTCCTGCAGCCTGATTCGCCCTGCAAATCCGTGAGCACTGCTTGGTTATCAGTTTACACCAATGCTCTGAGTAGTCTGGCACATTGTGCTATACTCACTTAATTTGTATCAACTTAATGTGACTTGTGTTTTTATATATAAATGTAGATTTTTTGGAATGTGTATACTTAGTAGCATTTTGCCTCAGTAAAATTCTTTAAAACTATTTTTCAAACACTTGGGGTTTGGCAAAACCTAAAGTGCCTTGGCAAAACACTCTTTGCCTCACTTTTTAAACCCAGTACATTTCAAGGGAAATTTAATTCATATGTTTTCAGTATATTTACACTTAGCACATTTAAATGGTGTTTGGTTAGAGCTCTGTGAGGTCCAAGAAGTCAATAAGCAGTTTATAAAGTGTTTTAAATTTCCTTTAAATTGAACCAAGTAAGTTGTATTTAAAATAATAAAAATGAAGAATGTACTAATTTAACTCAAAATGTAATATTCAGTAACATTCTCTGTATTCAAACTATCTAAATGTTAGGAATTTCTGCCAAATAGGTGTCAAGAACTGGGCTTTAGCTGTACTATACACACCTTCTTGTATGGTTGTGCTGGAATGTGGCCAAAGAAACCCCTGGAGATAGCAGCAAGGTGTGCAGTTCCTGGGCTGAGCTACAGAAAGGACACTTCTCTTCTCTTCAGGATGTAATTATCTCTGATGAGCACTTCTTCATCCTTCTATTTACAGATTATGACTGCATCAGCCACATGCTTTTGCCCATTGCTAACATTTCCATTCATCTGAAAAGAATAAAACTACCAAATTAATTTTGTATGGTTAGGCTGAGATATAAATAAAATACAGAAGAAGATACCAGGCTCTCTAGGTGGGTTTTTAAATGGTAACTGCCCCATAATATAAAATAATAGTTGTGTATAATTCAATTAAGTTTACCTATGATAATACTTTTAACTAAACTGCTTGTAGTTATGAGTCTGTGAAAGAACAGTCTAGTTGTCTTTTTCTGTGATTTTTGTTATGTAAAGTCATAAATGAGGCACATGGACCAAGGTTTGATCTCCAGTCCTGCATGCCATGCCAGCCCCACCTGTGGTGTGCCCTAAACTGGCAACCCACTTTGGGCGAGGTGGTGCATGCCTGTAATCCCAGAGCTAGGGAAGTTGAGACAGGAGGATCACTCTGAGTCTGAGCTGCATAGCAAGACCCTGTACGAGGTAAATAAATAAAAGATTTGTTAAAAACTCATCGGTGACAGCCACTCCTCCCTTCATCAGGCACTACGTTGCTAGTCTTAGTCCTGTCTTTCTGTTCCCTTTGGCAGCTTTCCTCTTCTGTCTTTTTAATGTGTTAAAGGTTCTCTTTTGTACTCAATATAAAAGGTGATTCTAGGGCTCACGGGATAGCTCAGCAGACTAAGCACCTCCTTAGGCAACACAGCGACCATGGTTAGATCTCCAGAGCCACATGCCTCGCCAGCCCTGCCCCCAGGCATGCTAATCTGACCACTGAGTCCAGGCATAGTGGTGCACACCTGGAATCCTAGTGCTGGGGAGGATGAAAACAGGAGGATCACTATCAAGTCTGAGCTTCATAGTGAGACCCTCTACCAAATAGAAGGAAAGAAAAAATTTTAAGAAAAGAATAATAAATAAGGCAATAGAAAACAAGGTAAATTTGAACCAAAAACTAGTGTTCTAATCTTTGTTTATAGCAAAGGCAAGTAACACACACCATGGATGAGGCAGAGAAGGGTTCTGTTCCCTGCACGATTAGCTCTGTGGCTGTTGATAAGTTACTTAACTTTGTGGGGCTCCAGCTTCAGCCTCAAAATAATGTACCCAAAGTAAATGATCTCAACTTTCTCACAATTTTTGAGGAAAGAACTTCTTTTACCTCATTCTAACCCTATCAGAATTTATCATGAAAAGTAACTAGCAATAATTAATGTTTTCTAAACATCCTTAGACTAAAATCTTTATAAAATGCTCACAATGAGCACCATAAAATGGTATTAGCATCTTTGTGTACACCAATGATGTCCCTGCATATTTTTTGTCTTCAAATTTTTATATTTATGCATTCATTCACAAGAATTACTCATTGCCAAGTATAATACAATCAACTGTGAACTTGACTCTACATTTTTAAAAATATAACTGAGTGAAAAATCAAAACTAAGGGCTTGTAAATTGATCTGAATGTGCAAATATGCCTCACATTCATACTTCCAAAAATTAAGTTTACAAAAACTTAAACATATTTCCAAATAAGTGACAAAGACCAAGTTGAAAAAGAGTTTAAGAATTTGTCACTTTATTCATTTTGCATTGCTTTCTCTAATGTTTAATTAAGAAAAAATTAACACGTAAGGATTCATTCATTTTAATTGTCAAAACAATACAGTCATTTAAATATGTTGTTTTTCTTAATTTACTATTTCTTTGTCACTGCGGTAAATGGATAACTTGTAGCAGCGTGGTGAGCTGATCCAACATGGTGCTGGCTGTGGAAGGCCTACCTGAGGATTATCGCCAGCAGCATGAGAGACAGAATGAAAAGAAAAAGGGACGCTGTTGGAAGCTGGTAGAATCTATTTGGGAGCATCTGGCTATCTTGGGCTGTTCTGCTGGAAGACCTTGTCATGCTGGCTTTCCTGGTGAACTCGACTGTTCTCACTGCAGTAGGTGTTCAGGACCTTGTTGCTGAGAACAGCTGTGGTTCACTTTGCTGGCTCTTGGGTCCTCACCTGGAGCATTACTTCCTGGCCCGGGAGGGCAAGGCAGTACAGAGCTCAGCTTCTTAGAGAAGCTTGTTTGAGTTGGCTTTCCAAATGGGAGCTCAGCTGTCCTCATCCTCCGAGGAGCCCGGGACCTCACTGCTGCTGAGGAGGGCTGTGGTATTTGTAGGGGAGCTCTAGCTCTTACCCAGAGCATGGCTACCTGGATCCTGTTCACAATCCTCAGCCTGCTAGCACAGATTCTTCATCCATTGGCTCAGGCATTTTAGCTTCCACCACTGACCTTTGGGCCTTCCCAGTGCAGATCCGTGAAACAGGCCTGCGTGAGACATTGTCATGGGCTCTAGGCCTCCAGTGGGACTAGTGAGAGAATTTAAGAGCTCTAGGTCTTCAGCTGGACTTACATAAGATATTGTTTTTGGATCTAGGCCTACAGTTGGATTCTTTGGTTTTTAGTGTGCGGACAGATTGCCTGAACTCTTTTCTTGTATATGTTCTTTGGATGACTATTATAAGCAATCTTATAAAATATGTGTACCATATTCTATTGTACCCCCTTTAAAATCTCAAACTATGACAACCACCATCCCCTAATATTTCTGGTTACTTTTTTAAAAATGTATTTAGTACAGGGTCTCACTATGCAGCTTGGACTCATAGTGATCCTCCTGTCTCAGCCTCCCCAGTTCTGGGATTATAGTTGTGCGCCACCACAGCCGGTCTCAGAGGCTGGCTCAGCATGCCGAGGAAGCGGGCTAAGGGGGACAGTAGGGCATGTGGTGCCAGGGATTGAACCCAGGCCCTGTGTTTGCCTGAGCAGGCACTTAGGCAAAAGTGAACTGCTAAACTATCACCCTGGCCCTTCTGGTTACTTTTATTTGAGAGAAATTGAGAACACACAGCTTTGATTTGGTCTAGTATCAAGCAGAAAGTTCACATCATAGGAAAAATAAGTTTCTTTGAGTCTCCTTGGTCTGTCAAGTTTGCTTGCCCTGCTACAGCTAATCATTATTTAAATTAATAATTCTAAATGTCAGTAGAGAAAAATCTTACATCACAGTAAGTTGTCAAGTATCTGAGAAGAGTAAGAGCAGACCTGAAAATGTTACTCAGTCGTCTCTTTTGTGGTCTAGAAATATTTCCATTTCATCTCAAACATCTGTCTTTTAAGGTCAGGCTTTCCTGTTCTGGTACTCTGCCAAGATAAATTCAGGAGTAAACATTTTCAGCCAGATAGAGACAGGCATGTGATTATTTTTAGATTTTAGATTAAAGAACAAATGTCATTGTTCTTTTCACAAACACCTACCTAAATTCCTCTCCTTGAACATTCCTTTCAGGTTAATAAAATAATCCTAACTTAATGCATATAGAACAGATTTTGTTTCTTTTTTACTCTGTTAAAATGGATTATTTCACAGTTGCTACCTTAAGGTAGCAACTTATGAATATTTTTAAATATTTAAGTATTTTAAATATTCATAATAATTTATCATCCTGGTAACTTGTGTTTCTCCTTATTGTATAGATGAGGAAATATACAAAGTATATGAAATTAATCTGACTTCCAGAGGCTGCCTTGCTGTGTGGAGAATATTAACATATGTGCTATGCTGAAAGACAGGCTTCTGATTCTACATGCATTGACGTAAAGCGGATTATCCTTCCTTGTGGGATCACACGTGTGAACCCACATATTTGTGATGCTTGCTGTTATAGCACAAAGTTTACTCTGGTGGGCTTTATCTTTCTCAGGACTCATGTGCTCCAGAAATTGTGGTTAAAGAATTATTGTTAAAGAAGCTTCCTTTATCATAAGAACCCATTCACAGCATTTTGACTTACCAGCTTGAGGTGCTAAGCTGGGAGATGATCCCCAAATTTTCATTCTTATGAACCCAGAAGGAGTGCTGGCCTATATGAAAAGTAGAAAAGGGAGGGTCTCCTCTGAGCCCACTGTCACCATGGTCTCCAAATTCACCTCATTTTGAAGTCAGGACCCGTAAGCGCCCAAATATGAGTGAACTAAGACAGCCAAGAAGGGCTCAGTATAAACTTATGCTGTCAGAACCTGTAGTCATCCAGAAGTTATGCAGCAAAGCGATTCCATGGCAGAATCAAAGACAAATTTTTAAGCACATTAAGTGACTTCCAGAAAAATCAAATATGAGCTAAAATATAAAGTGATGTTTCAAACCAGCTATAGTCATGGTCAACATCACATTCCCTGATAAAACCAGAAATAACTTTATAGAATAATGCATGCTAATCTAATAATACCTCATAAAGTTATAAAGGATAAAATCAATTCTTTGTGGTGCAAGTAAGTCCAAATTTATGAGGTTTGAAAAGAGACTAAGAAACAGTTTATGAAATTTAACACATTATACCCTAACATGTCTGTGAGGAAGTTAAGTAAACAGTACTACCCATTTTAATACATAGTAAACAGAAACAGAAACAGTAAATGGAAAATAACATGTCTATGCAAAAGGATCAGAAAATACCATAGAGGCTCAAGGCTTTGTCTCTAGTTCTAATTAAAAAAAATAATTTTGCTTCTTTTTAAAAAATTTGTCACATCAATTATAGGATTTTTGCTTTAAATTTTTGTTTTCCATTTGCTAACCAGACCTTCCAAAGTTGGCTCCTTCTAACATGTTACACTGAGCACAATGGTCATTTATCTAAGCTTAGCCTCTGCTTCTAACCTGAATTAGTACAAAATTCAGACATTATTTGTGAGAACTAAAATTGTATTTAACATTTTTTATTTTAGACTGCAACAAAAGCAAGAGAGCAACAACAAAAACTGAAATCATCAAAATATGTAAAGTCATCCTTTCCAGGAAAATAGAAGACACAGCCTACCACAAAAAAAAAAAAAATGCTTAGTCAATGGATGTGAAATTTAGAAGTACACTAAAATATTACCAGTTAACTTCTGAAAATTCTATAGTTTTATTTACCTCCCTGTGGTAACCACAACCATGTAAGGCAGGCTTCCTTGTAGTTAACTGTCACCTAAAATCTAAGGGCAGGCCAAAGAGTTCAGCAGGTGCAGGGGCAAGGGCTTCGATCCCAGGGCCTGCTATGCCAGCCACGCCCCTGGCAATTGAGACTGAGCGTGGTGGTATGCCCCTGTAATCCCAACACTTGGGAGGCTGTTAACAGGCAGATCACTATAAGTCTGATCTAGTAGTGAGGCCCTGAACACCTTGTAGACTCTCCTAAACAAAAAAAAAAGATTAAAGGCTTGTACACTGTAAGCTTTAAAACACTGATAAAATTGAACACACATATAAATTTAAAGGTATTCTATGTTCATAAAATAGAATTTAAATTACTAAGATCTCTATACTACCCAAATTTATCCATTGAATCAATATAAACACTATCACTATTATGACTTTTTAGAGATGAGAAAAAAATTAAAAAGCCATAGAGAACCATAAAATTAATACAAATACTGTATTTTAAAAAGTCATAGAGAACCACAAAAACAATACAGACACTATATCTCTTGGGATCTTAGCCTCATTCACTATAAAAATGATTTATTATATATTAGAACTCATTCATACTCTATGGCTTAATATACACATATGCACACATAAAATATATAATGAAGATATTTATTTGTCTATAAAACCTACAAAAATTTTTTACAAAGTACACCTTATAATCCAAAAAGGCTTGCTACTAGAAAAACAAAAGCAACAATATATTTGGAACAGAAAAATTTAATCTCATTTTTATGATCATTTCAACTCTTTGGAAATCAATCTTTATATCTATTCTGTTTTAGAATTCTGAAAATGAGGTTTAGCTTCTAACTTATTGACAGTTTAAAATGCATATGATTTATATTAATGTAATAATTACTACCATGGAATGAAATATGGTTGCACAATACACTGTAATATATTAGCAAATCCTCTATAGTATTATAAAATAGCTCTTTAATACACACACTTATTTTTGCTATATTATGGAAATATTAATTTTAGTTAACATGTAAGGACTAGTTAATACATTCAGAAAAAACATACATAGCAAACACATGGCTGTCTTTGTGTTCTACATTTAGAGTTTGCTTGCAGCGTTATATTTCTTTTAGGACAAGTTATCACAGAATACTTCACACACTGTATTTAACAGCAGAAGCAGATCAAAGAAGAATTTCATTGCATGAAGGGGTTATTCTTTGATTTTATATTTAGGAATTTTAAATGCACCCACACTAAGGTTTCTCACTTGATTTCCTTTAAACATTGTTGGTGACCATTCTCCTTACAACCTCTATCACATTGCACACATGAAAAAGATTAGCACAATGTAATGTGTCATTCTTGGCTGTGTTACACTTTGTACTTTCTTTTTTATTGAGGTATCTCAAAAGCAGTTTGTAATCCATGGCTTTGGAAAGACTGAGTGAGAAATTCTAGGCAGTCCCAGAACTTCTGCCTAGAATTAGAAATAATTGTTGTGACTTATGTTAGACAGCAGTTTCAACCATCTCACAAGCATCTATGGATTGAATCTTTTTTCAGTATTCACAGACAATTGTGGTTGCTATTTACCAATTTTTGAGGCAAAATATTTTAATGTATTCAGTTCCTTAAGGGCATATTAGACCCTACTATATGACAAAGGGAATTACCTGTACTCTACCCTCAGAATATTCGAAATTAAGAATAAGAAACATAAGTGGAAGTAACTGCTAACTTTTTCTTCCTCAACCTCAGTATGGTTTCTTTCCTTGCCAAGGTCATAAGATGCAGCACTAAAGTCCTCTTCTGGTAACATCCAGTGTCCCGAGGCTCTTGCCTCTGTACACCACAAGACTTCCCACTTTATAACCCACGTGATTCTTTTCCCTTTGCTCCTAAATCTTGGATTGTGAATAGCCTTACCAAATAGCATGTTATTTTGAGCCAATTCTCTGTTATTTACTTAACCCAGAAACCTTTCAAGCACTTGATTTCAAGTTTCATCAGCCAGCTGGTACTCTATTAAATACACATCTTTAAAAAATGTGAGACTTTAGATAACACTTTTCTAATCTACAGGTTTCCTATGTTGCCTTACTTCTTAAAACTGTTTACATTTAATATCATTGAAATAAACATGACTGCCAGGATTAAGCTCATCTTAATTACTGCGCTCTGTTATTGTAAATAAAGCTGTTTATGCTACCCTTTCTTCCACCTTAAATAAATACTAACACAGTTATAATGGGGGTTCTTCACAACCTACTTGCACAAAGACATAGTTCAATTAGACAAAAATTAATAAAGAAATACCAGAGCTGAGCCACTCTCTTGAACATGTAGACTTAACAGATATGTATAGAATTTTTTTTTTTTTTTGCGGAACTGGAGATTGAACTCAAGACCTTGCGCTAGCCAGGCAAGTGCTTATTCTACTGAGCTGTCTCCCCAACCCTTTATAGAGCATTCTATCCGACTACAGTGGGCCTTTTCTACCACATACAGTACTTTCTCAAAAAAGATCACATTTTTCTCCAGAAAGTCTGATCAAATAAATATAAAACATGTGTACTATTAAACAAGCATGCAACCAGATTATAAATTAACACAACAAATCATGTAAGGGGTAGGAGGACCTACAATATTAAAATTATGGTCCTAAACAACCAGTTGGTTACAGAAGAAATTTAAGACCCTTTCCAAATTTTGAAGCTAATGACAATACCTTTGCAACTACCAGCATTTCTGGGAAAGCCATCCAGTGAGGGAAGTTCATTGCAATCAATTCTTATGCTAGGAGAACAGAGAAAGGACAAATAAATAAGCTTATGAATGAATAACACATTTGAGAAATAAAAACAATCCAGGCTCAAACCACAATTAATGAGGGAAATCATAACAATTAGAAAGGAAATCAATGACATCAAGACTAAAAATCAATATGAAGAATCAATGAATTTAAGAGCCAGTTCTTTAAAAAACTAAAAGAGGTGAGTCCTTAGGCAAAAACTCACCAAGAAAAAAGTAAATAATCAATGCAGTAAGAAATAAAAAAGGCAAAAATCACAATCTTCACTACTGAAATTCAGAAGATAGTATTATGAAAAATTATATTCCAATAAATTGGACAATTCTGAAGAAACAGTTCTAGATTTACAAAATTAATAAAGCTAACCCAAAATACACAAAACTACTGAAAGAATCCAACAATAATCAATTAAACAGGAACATAATTAGAGTAATAAAGAATCTACCAACTAAAAGAAGCCAGAAACTGGATAGATTCACTGCTGAGTTCTGTGAAAGCTTAAGAAGTTACATCATGTATATGCCACAACTCTTTAAAGAAATTGAGAGGGTTGAAATGCTTTGAGGTTTGTGTATGTAAGCCTTCATCACCCAGATTTGTAAAACAGGAAAAGATCCAATGAGAAACTGCAGACCATGTTCTGTAATGAGCACAGATGTGAAAATCCTCCACAAAGTGATGACTAGGATGGTGCACAACTTCACTGCAGTCCGACATCATGATTAAGTAGGTTTCATCCTAATGATGTTGGTGGGAATTTAAACTAGTACTAGCATTGTGAAAGTCAGTGTGGAAATATTCAGAAAACTAGAATTAGAAATTCCGTATGATCCAGCTATCCCTCTCTTGGGGGACATCTTCCCCCAAGAGCTAAAGACCTCATCCTACTACAGTGACAACATGCATCAAAGTGTTTGTAGCACAACAATTCATCATAGCTCAATTCTGGAAGCCACATGTATGTCCCTGGACAGATGACTGGATAAAGAATAAGAGTCATTTAAACATAAAGAAATAATACGCAGCTATAAAGAAGACAAACGATGCATTTGTAAGAAAATGGATGAATTGGTAAATGTAATTTTGAGCCAAATAAATCAGACTCAAGAGTTTAAGTACTATCTAGTACATCTCATTTGAGTGCAATAAAGGACAAGTGAACAGCACAGTAACAGCTGGGCAGAAGCAGGCAAGGGCTTGGAGTCTTGCAAATGTGAAGGATCCAAAGGAATGAGGGTGAGGGAGGAGCAGAATAAAGTGATGGTGTGTGGAAGAACCAGCAACCTCAGTGAATGCTATAAACATGAGATTAGCTTAGTATTATCCATAAGAAGGAAAATGGAGAGAGGGGATTTAGAGGAGGAGGAAGGGAGAAGGAGGGCTACGTAAGAGGGACTAAAAATAATCAGGCAGCATTATGTACATTTACCCACTCTGCAGCATGACTGAATTTCATGTATAATATACGTATACTTACCAAAAATGAAAAATAACTAAACCATGAGAATAAAAAAATTATTTTATTTTAGAATAATAGAAATATACAGAAAACTAGAAAATATATTGAAAGCAAATAAAAATTTAGAACAGCAAGCTCTCTGGCCACTAGAATAAAAGATACAACCTTAAAACCTCATGTAACAATAGATCCCATTAATTATATAAACTAATGATAAAATAGAACCTGATGCAAAATACGTGTCACTTTGCCAACTTAAACATACACAAACACATCTAAAGACAGCACTAGGGGAAGGGGAGATGGCTCAGTGGGATAAGCCCTTCCCTGGCAAACACAAGGGCCTGAGTTCAATGCCTGGTTCGGGGAAAAAAAAAAGAAAGTGCTAAAAACCAAAGAGCTCCAGATATTCAAAGATTTAGTCTATTTTTATCGATAAGAAACATATTATGCAGCATATTTTTCCCAGATTATTCTCTAAATTCTTTGTAATTCTTCTAAAGTTCTAACAGATTTCTACCTGTATAAATATTTTAAGGTTCCAAAGTTATTAGAATACGATGACTGAAAGGCTATAATTATTTTTCAAGAGTTGGTCTCAACACAGATCAAAAATGAATACAAGGAGATGGGGATTTTATTTTTAGAACAATTAGTAAATGACATTGTTTATGTAAACAACAGTATTAGAATCATTGTATCTATTTAGTATGTGTACAAAATAAAATTAAATTCTTTTATCATGGTTTACAAACAAATTATAAGAGCTGGAAAAGCAGAAAAAATGAAATTTCAACTATTTCAAGGAAAACATAATAATCTATTGTTTTAGAATAGGTAAGATATTTTTAGCAGAGGTCAAAGCACAAATAATGCAAACAACTAATATATGCAGATAAATTATAACGAATGGTACATATAATGAATACATTATGAATATATAAAGGTAATGTATAGTTCAGTTAATATTAATATTTGAAATGCATATATAACTTTCTCAAATAAGAATACTGCAATCTATGAGCTCAAGTGATTTAAAATTTATAGTTCATAAAAGAGGGACTCTTATCTTGTTATAGGCATCCTCAAAGTTATTTCACCTCACTTTTAATTAAATGAATGCAAATTTAAAGAATGAAACAATATTAAATACTCAATTTTAAAAATTTAAAAAGTTTGTTTGTACAAAATATTGTTTAGAACAAGGATGGATGACAACAAACTGCTTTAGATGTTTATGGGAACATTAATTGTGGAAATTGTTTTAATAATAATTTAGCTAGACAGAGACAAGGAGGGAAATGAAAGGAGAATTTAAACAATCAAGATACATTAAGTGTATGTACCTACTGCCTAACATGAATGCAAACATTATATACTGCACATATGTACTAATGAAAGCCTCCCTGGAACAGAATACCCAACACCTACGACTTAAAGGTGGAGAGGGTTAGCTTGGGATTGGGATGTTAGATCTGTGTACCAACTCCACAGAGGAATATAAACAGCATATAATGTTTACATGCACCAATACAATTTTTTAGAAAGAGAGTAGCTAAGAGATGAGTGAGGGGAATGTTAGGAAGGGAAAGGAGGAAAGAAAGAATTAACCTGTGTTAGGTACATGTGCCAGCTTCCTACGCTGGACGTAAATGGTGTGGACTGTACACATGTATTACTAAATTAAAGAAAAAAAACATGAAATGAAACATAAAAATAGAAAGAATAGCTGACATGTAATGAGACCAATAAAAATTCCAATATAACACATCTTGTCAGAGTTACCATAGAGGGAGAGAAAGAATGAAAATTGCATAGATATTTCAAGATAGTCTGAGAATATTCTAAAGCTATGGAAAAAAAAAAAAAGGCCAACAATGCAGTGCAGTATAAATACAAAGATTTCCAAACTCTACAGATTGGTTAATTGTTGACAGCACACAAAGAAAATTTAAAAGAGAAAAATGAAAGATATTCTTCAAAGGAGTGATAAATTGGCAGACAGCTCACTTCTCAGCAGCAACATCAGAAACAAAAAATGAACCTCAATTGTAAAGAGAATATTTGTCTTAAGAATGAAGGTAGTATCAGATAAAATTTAGTTTACCAAAAACAGAATTTCACTGCAATCTCAGAGACAGACTTTTGGCAAAAGAAATGCAAAATGAAGGGGCCAAAATCAATGACAGATCCTTGTTCCACAAAAAAAAAAAAAAAAAAAAAAAATCAATGACAGAAAACAAAGCATAACATTAATTAATATGTGTACATTTAGATGATTACTTACTAGCCGAATTTAACATATAATTTTTAGGGGGCTTAATATGTAGAATTAAAATATTGAATAATAATTTCTACTAGTATAATAAATTAATGTTTTGGTTGAGGTTGCATAGAAATGAAGCAATCATACCAATTAAATTCACAGTACAACAATAATGTATATTTTTAATATTCAGGGTAATCCTTACAGAAGTATAAAATTGAGTACCTTACAACTACCAGTAGGAAAAAATGTCTCATAAGATAAAGGTAATTGTTAAGAAAGGAAAAGAATATAAATCAGCAGGAAAACAAAGTATTAAAAAATTCAAATTATAATTGAGGGCTGGTGAGATAGCTCAGCAGAGTAAACACTTGCTTAGGCAAAGTCAGGGACTGGGGTCGGATCCCCGGCACCACAATCCACTCAGGCCAAACCCCCAGGTGCAGTGAGTTGGATGAATCCAGGCGTAGTGGTAATTCCGGTAATCCTAGTGCTGAGGAGGCTGAAAACAGGAGGATCACTATGAGTCCCAGGTGTGTAGTGAGGCCCTGTACCAAATAAATAATAATAATAATAGCAACAATGATAAGCATCATAATAATATTTTAAACCAGATAATCTAAAAAGTACCATTCTAGGGCCAGAAAATAGCTCAGCAGATTAAAGTGCCTGCAAGCAGGCACAGGGGCTGGGGATTCGATCTCTGGGCCTGCTGTGCCGGCCACACCCCCAGGGCATGCTGGGAGGGCAATTGAGACTGGGCATGGTGGCACGTGCCTGTAACACCAGCCTTTGGGAGGCTATAAACAGGTGGATCACTACAAGTCCGATCCAGTAGTGACACCCTGAACACCCTGTAGACCTTTCCTTAAATATAACTAAATAAATAGTGCCGCTCTAAGTTCTCTAGATTAAAAACAAAGATTTTCAGACTGAACTTAAAAATAAATATTGAATATAAAAGGATGAATAGAGATGAGATAAGAACATTTTAACCCAAAGAAATCATAGCTGCTGTATGAGTATCATTTAGTAAAGTGACCTACAAGGAAAGCTTTGCAGAAGAACATCTTTTATAGTATCATAAGTAAGAATTTAATTTGTGAGAAAAGCATTACAATGCTAAATTTCTACAAACAATAATAGTTGCGGATATCAATATTAATAAATCATGTGTATAAAGTTATATAGAATAAATCATAGCAAATAGCTTGTTACAATTTCAAGTATATAATAGAATCCATATTTATAATTTTTCCAACTTCATAAATTTCTTAAAAGGCTACTCCGAATGAAATTTTAAAAAGTATATATATATATATATATATGTAAAATATAAACATATATAATATAAACATATATAACTAGGATATATATTTGTGCTACATGAACTATGTATATTCAGATATATATATATATTCATACATATTTATATTCATATGAAGAAAGTGAGAGAATAAATTTCCTAAAATTCAGAGTAGTAAATACTGGGAATGAAGCAAAGGTGTCATAATAAAATAACAACGTTTCTAGGAATTCTTGATAATTGACATATTTTCATTGTTAAAGTGGATATTGGTATCAAAGATGTTTGCTCTATTATTTTATTTGATATGCATTATGTGCTTATATTTTCTACAGAAGTATCATATATTTCAAACTGACAAAATCTTAACTATGTTTATTGCTACACAATTCATAAGAAATGAAATTCAGAAGTCGTCTACCTGTTTATCAATAAACGAATGAATAGGGCCAGCCAGATAGCTCAGTGGACTAAAGCACCTGCTTAGGCAGAGCGCAGTGACAGGTGTTGGATACCCGGTGCAGGCCCCACCCCTGGGACGCGCTGAGACGGTGACTGAGACTGGGCATGGTGGTGCACACCTGCAATCCCAGCACTTGGGGGGCTGAAAACAGGGGATCACTACAAGCCTGATCTGTGTAATGAGACCTTGTAGATCCTGTACTAAATACATTAAAACAATAATAAACAAATAAAAGATAAAATAATAAATAAATGCATGGGTACAGAAAATGTAGCATTCATACACAATGGAGTGTAACAAAGGATCAGTGAGTCATTTGTAGAAAATGGATGCACCCTAACACCATCATGTTACATGAAATAAATTGTGTACACAAGCTTAAATATCACACGGTTTCTCTCATATGACAAACACAAAATATGAAATAAGAGGAAACTAATAGGAGTAGGGAGATAAATCTTTGCCAAAAGGGAACAGAGCCAAGAGCTGCAGTGGGGAAACATGGAGGGAAGGAGGAACAGAGGGAAAAGAACAATGGAGACCCGGCCTGCCATGCTGGCCCCGCCCCGAGGGAGTGCTGAGGGCACGCTGAGATGGCCATTGAGACTGAGAAAGAAAAAGATAGAAAGAAAGAGAGAAATTGAATGGCCTCGCTTTTTGCTGGTGGACACCACGGAGAAAACATTGTCGGCCTCTCTTCCAACGACCAGCCTGTCTAAGTCAGAGTTTTCCAAGGAGCCCAACCAGCTGCGGTAGCTCTTCATCAGAGGGCTGAGCTTTTAAACAACCGATGAGAGTCTGAAGAGCCAATTTGAGCGATGGGAAATGTTCACAGACTGCGTGGTAAGGAGAGACCCCAACACCAAGCATTGCAGGGGTTTTGGCTTTGTCACTTATGCCACTGTGGAGGAGGTAGATGCAGCCATGAATGCGAGGCCACACAAAGTGGATGGAAGAGTTGTGGAACCACAGAGAGCTGTCTCAAGAGAAGATTCTCCAAGACCAGGTGCCCACTTAATAGTGAAGACTTTGTTGATGGCATTAAAGAAAATATTGAAGAACATTACCTATGAGATTATTTTGAACAATATGTAAAAAAATCAAAGTGATTGAAATTATGAAGAAGAGGGGCTTTGCTTTTTTTTTGGGGGGGAGGTGCTTTTGAAACCTTGGATGACCATGATTCTGTGGATAAGACTGTCATTCAAAAATACCACACTATGAATGGCCACAACTGTAAAGGGAGAAAAGCCCTGTCAAAGCAGGAGACAGCTAGTGCTTTATCTAGCCAAAGAGGTCAAAGTGGTTCTGGAAATTTTGGTAATGGTGATGGAAGTGGTTTTGGTGGCAATGATAGTTTTGGTTGTGGAGGAAACTTCAGTGGTTCAGGTGGCTTTGGTGGCAGCCATGGTGGGTGTGGATATGGTGGCTATGGAGAAGATGGCTATAATGGATTTGGTAATGATGAAAGCAATTATGGAGGTGGTGGAAGCTATAATGAATTTGGTAATTACAACAGTCAGCCTTCAAATTTTGGACCCATGAAGGAAGAATACTTTGGAGGCAGAAGCTCAGGGCCCTATGGTATTAGAGGCCAATATTTTACCAAACCATGAAATCAAGGTGGCTATGGTGGCTCCAGCAGCAGCAGTGGCAGAAGGCTTTAAACACTTCCAGGAAACAAAGCTTAGCAGGAGAGAACAGCCAGGGAAGTGGCAGGAAAGCTACCTTTTACAACAGATTTGTGAACTCAGCCAAGCACAGTGGCAACAGGGCCTCATGCTACAAAGAAGACATGTGTTAGACAGTACTCATGCATATGTGCAAAAAACTCAAGACTGTATTTGTGACTAGTTGTGTAACAGGTTATTTTAGTTTCTGCTCTGTGGAAAGTGTAAAGCATTCCAACAAAGGGTTTTAATGYAGACCTTTTTTTGCACCCATGCTGTTGATTGCTAAATGTAATAGTCTGATCATGACGCTGAATAAATGTGTCTTTTAAAAAAATGAAATTGAATGGCCTCAAAAGGGGAACAAACAAAGAAATAGAGTAAGCAAGTCAACTACATACTTGAGAAACAATACTTCCTTCATTTCCAAAGCTCTAAGACTCTACCCCAGGCAAAACAATATTTAAAAGTTATTAATTTAAAGTCAGGCTTTCTTTTTTATCTTGATATGGTCAAAGGTTACAGAAACTATGGCATTTATCACTGACAATTCTGGAGGGTTCATCCCTTAGCCAAAGGACCAGCTGTTTGAAATCTGTGGCAGACTTTTGTTTAGAATGTGGGAGCGAGGTAAGTATCTTTTCTGTTTTTGCGTAAGAAGATGGAAATTTTCTGAAAAATTCCCCATTTTAAAATGTAGTGATTGATTATAGTTTGTTCTAAGTATTGTGTATGCCAAACAAAATACATCTGCAGAACCACAGGCAAAATTTATGTTATGGGCCAGCAGTTTGGAATATTTTTCTCTGTAGTAATTGCCTCACACAATATGACCTTTTGGACAGTTTTTTTATAATTTTTCTCTTTCTGTAGCATCCCCACACTTATTCTTTTTCCCCTATATTTTTCATAAACAGAAATATGAACATGCACGTACGTGCACACACACACACATATTTTTACACACACACTCTTTGAAATATTGCTGCTACTCTCCTTGTATTAATTTGGGGCATATCTACTCAGTAATCATAATAACCTACTTCAGTGAGATTAAGTAGGAAAATCTATAAGCAAAGCTTTTTTAGACTATGAAGAAAAGATACATTCATCATTGCTTTCTATTAATAACTATTACAATAAGTAGGGGAAGAGTACTAGCCAGGAATTCTTTCTTTTTATAATCAGTAGAGCTAGCCTTGTAAAGCATAGAAACAGAAAGGATATGAATATAACAGTACAGGAAATCTTTTTATTTTTCAATCTCTATAGAGAAATCTTACACAAATGTGTGTGTGTATATATATATAATATCCCATTAGAGGTGATCAAATAAAAAAGTCCTGTCTTCAGTCTCATTTCAGAACACATACAAACATCATCATTTTAGCTCTTAAAATAAAAGCATGCATTAAATTAGAATTAAACAGCCTTGATTATATTCATGAAGTAGAATTGCCTTACTGCAGAACATAGATGACTATTTCAAAAAGTTATGTCTATTTTTTATTTTCTGCGAGATATTATTTCCTCATTACTATCACAAAATGGAAACGAGTCAAATAGGAAATAAACTGCTCAGAGCAAATGCCCGACTCCACTTGCTTCATGAAAGTTGCTAATGTGTAAAGGGAATGACTGAGCTTGTTATTCAAAGAGTGCTGTATGTACAACGTGTGATTTTCTTCTTTCTTAACTCAACAGATACAAAGATTTCAATTAAAATTAACACATGCATATATGTACTTAATAATGTCTCATTAAAAGAGCAGGTAACAGATGTTAGCATGATAACATTTATAAATCAGAGTGGCTCACTAACTACTATAACAATTTGTTGGCACAGAATTTAAGTTTATTGTAAGGGCTATGATGAAGAGTGAAAAACTAAACTACAAATGTATTATTTGGAGACTCTGGAACATGGCTTGTGATGTGAACTCTAATAACAGTAGATTGATCTCAGCCACTTTATCGATGATATTTAGATGATGTCTGCATAATCATGCCATAAAAAATATCTCATCAGTTTTCTATTGTTACTTTATAAATAACCTCAAAATTTGATAGTTTAAAATAGCATCTTTTCTTTAGTAATTGAAAATCTGCACTATGGTTTGCATTTCTGGCCATTTTCTGGGTTATCTTTATGCCTTTATAGTCAACTTTGGACAAGGAAACTACTAAAAGTGTTGTATAGATCAGTCGCTCACTGGGTCCATCGGCACTGTCTTTGGGAAATTAATACTTTTTTGTGTGCTTTCTCATCTTTTAGTAATCTGGTACAAGCACGTTCTCATGTCAAATGCAGAGCACCAAAGAAAGAACAAAAGCGTACAAGAACAAGCATTAAGAATTGAACAGGGGGGCTTGGCCCTAGCTCAGTTGTTTAAGTGGCTGCTTCCACAAAGGTGCCAGCCTCAGGTTGCTCAAGTTCGATCCCCACAACACTCCAGCCAGCCAAAAGAATGCCCT
>NDGN011362243.1:0-10001 GCA_002564285.1 Tympanoctomys barrerae | reverse complement strand
TCCCACCCACTGCTGGCTGAGGGCTGCCCTGGGCACTTCTGGCTGCCCACCGGCGAAAGAGTCCCAGGAGAAAAGCCAGAATGTGAGGCTCAGGAGACGTGGACTAGGTACCAAAACCTACATTGCCCTTGTACATCTTTTCTCTTTCTTCCTTTCCTTTCACTTTCCTTCTCTTCATCTATAGCTCCTCATCGTGCTTCACACTCCAAGAATCTTTTCCTAGTTTTTTTTTTTGTTTTGTTTTGTTTTTTTTTTGGTGTGTGGGGGGGTTGGTTCTACACTTCTTAAAGTGCACTCCTTTTGAGCATCTAGGATTTTTGTTCAAACTGTAGATACCAGAGGCTGGCCCAGCTCCTGCTAACTCCCAACCTTTGACCACAGGCCTAGGAATCTGCATTTAAACAAACATCCCTAAGGCTTTTGGGATGAGATCACTAGCCTCACCCCACTGCATCTTGGTAGCAGCAAGGCTTTGCAGGTCAATTCCAAAGTATTCAGGCCCTGCCCTCCCTCCTTCCTCCCTGGCTTGGTTGTCACTATTGTCCACCTCTTCCCCCTGGGGTCCTTCTGTCCTCTAGCTACCCAGTTCTTAGGTATTGCCTCTGATCTGGGTGGCGCCTTTCTAAGATTTAGGATTTGGACTTTACCCAGGAGTTGAGGTGAAATGGTGCCCTGCCAACATCCATGCACACTTGCCACATCTGGCCAGATGCTCCTTAGTGGGGCCTTAGTCTCCTTGGAAAAGATACAGATTAACATCCTTTGGATGAGCAGTGCTAACAAGATGCTCTACTAACAGTGTTCTCTGACTTCACTGTGTGAAGCACATTAACCAACGCACAAAGAAACACAGTCATAGTATTGCACAAATTCAGTTACTGTGTGTGCTTACAAACACATACACACAGAGATGATATCTCACAGTGAACCACAAAGTCCACACAGTTGTGCACCACCCCACAATAGTGTACAGACACACAAAAGCCCACATCATGGAAAGAAGCACTATTAGAACAACATGTGGTATTGATTTTGTCATCACATAGCACACAATACAGTTGGACAGCAAGACAATAGGACAGTATTATGTACACACACGTGCACGCACGCACACACACACACAGAGTAACCAGTAACTAAGGCCACAGCATCAGCCATAGATTTTTACACACTCGAAAAGAAACTCACACAGATCTCAGCACCAAAGTAACACACAACCACGGTCATAGTCACGACATCACAACATACCCTCTTGAAATAGTGTGGTCTTAGGGCCTGGGGTTCAGTAACACAACCCCAAATCACTGATTCAGCTGCAGTCAGCAGGGCAGGCACAGAGGAGTGTAACAGTCTGATATGATGAGAAAGGTTGGCCTTGTTTGAACAGATGTCTCATAAAGGAGCCAGGGCATTATGTAGCTTCTTTGCCGTGCTAATGGATTCCAGTAGCTCTGGGGCCTGGAGGACTCACTGGTGGCCCCAAGAGCAATCACCCCTCTTTCCTGCCCTTCCACCCTCACTGATTTCTCACTTCCTTGAGCAGCAGCAGCAGCAGGAGCAACCTCCCTCCCCAAAGAGAGTGCCCTGTTTGAACAAGAAGGGCAGAAGTCGAGCAAATATTTGTGCCTTCAGGCCTCCCTTGGCACTGGCCAGGCTGGGAGTTTCCTACTGGGAGTGAGAACAAGCCTTTCCCTGGCAGATGCTGCCTGATTTGGTCTGGGTGGGAGGCCAGGAGTCAGGCTGCGATCTGCCCCGGCCCCTCTTGTCCAACCACAATGGCTGTTCTCTGCATTTTTTCTGCTACTGTACCCACCACCCACTCACAGCCCATGGTAATCTGGCTGCCTCACAGTAATCTGGCTGCCACGTGCTACTGCATCTGTCAAGTCTCCAGGCAGCCTTCGTCTCCTCCATCGCTTTGCGGCCTGGACTGCTCCTGGCCAAGTTCTTCCTTTTCTCCTCTGACTTGCAGGGTTCTCCTCTAGCCTGCTGCTTCTCCTACCTCTCAGTCTGCTTGTCCCATGTCTTCCCCAAGTTATTCCCTTGCTGCCACCCTGCCACCTGGGTCCCTAGCCCTCTATCACCAGCCTGCCGTGAATACCCTGTGAGGATGTAGGCGCGCCCACCTCTCACCTCATCTGCTCCACTCCTGCTGGTGCTCAGAGGTGGGGATGAACAAATATTCTTGGGATTGCCTTGGTTCAAACCCTTCTTTGGAACTTGCTGGACAGGTAGCCTTTGAGAAAATTAATTTGGTTTTCCTGTGTCTCTGTTTTCTCATCTGTAAAGAGGAGGGGGTGACAACTTCTGCCTCCTAGTGTTTCTCCCCCCTCCCAGTGTTTCTTAAGTGGTTAAATGAGTTAATATGTGCTCTGGCAGAAGTGTGTACACACTCCAGGAAAAGAAAAATAGAATGATGTTTTTCAACAGATGGTGTTACCTTCATATAGGGGACCCTAGAGGATGTCATGTATCACAGAAAACTACACTACCAGCCCTTGGAGAAGAAAATGAAAATCCATGTGCAGCCATTTCAATGAACAAGGGTCCCCCAGCAGCAGTTCACTCTCCTAATAAATCTGCAAGCTGATGATCATCACTTTGAGTATTTGGGTTTTTTGTTTTAATCTTTTTGAGACAGGGTCTCACTATGCTGTCCAGGCTGGCCTTGAGCTCACTTTGCAGTGCAAGTTGGTCTCAAACTCACTGCAATCCTCCTGCCTCAGCCTCCCAAGTGCTAGGATTACAGGTGTGCACCACCATGTCTGGTGCCTCTTTAAGCATTTCTTGAAATTGCATAGGCCAAAGGTAACTTGTATCAATCTCATGATATCTCAATAAATTTAATATTAAAATATTTATACCAGTTTCTCTTTTCCTGAAGTGTATATACATTTTGGGACAAATTGGTAAATAAAGTGCTAAGGAAAGTGTCCCGCACATACAAGTCAACACTCCATGCAAGTTGGTCATTATCATTACTCTCAATATAGCAACAAATTGCATACCTGGATTTGTGATTAAAAAAAAAAAAGGAAGAAAGAAAGAAAAATAGGGCTGGGGAGACGGCTCAGTGGGCCGGGGAGATGGCTCAATAGAGTGAGCGCTTGCCTGGCAAGCACAAGGGCCTGAGTTCAGTCTCTGGTTCCGCAAAAAAGAAAAAGAAAAAGAAAAATACTTTATTACTTAGCCTCATTAAAGTGAAACACATAAAAAAATAAAAAATAAAATAAAGTGAAACACAAAGAGGAATGAAAATGCCAAAAACCAACAGATGCCCCCTAAAGCATAGGATGATTGGATTGCGGAAATCCCAATTTATGAATAACTTGCCCAGAACCCAGCATGGTCATTTCATTGGTGGTAGCATCTTCCACTGTGGCTGCTGCAGCTTAGATCCACACTGTGCCCCGAAACTCTCCCAGGTGTGGAAGGTGATTCGATCATGGGAAGGTTGTACTTACTCAATGGTGGATGCATCCTCTGGTAAGCGCGGAAGCTGAAGGTGCTGTTTGGAGGCAGGGCCTGGGCAGCAGAGGCTGGTTGACGGCAGCGGGGCTGCAGGAATAAATCTCCCTCCCCATCGCTGCCCTTCTCGCTCTGCTCTCTGGCTGCGATGGGATGAGTCACTGGCCAGTGCTGCCATGGCATTTCTCTCTTAGAGCAAGCCAGTCATGAACCGAAAACGTGAGCCAAAATAAACTACGCTTCTTTTAAGTTGTGGGTGTTAGGTGCTGTGCCTCAGGGATAAGGAGAGTGATTAAGACAGCGGTGGTCAGCCTCCTCAAGGGCTTCCCGTGATCCTCACCTCCCGGTATCCTACCTCTGTGTGCCTCCCCTTCACGTTCCATAGGGGAGGTATATCCAATGGGATATTGCGGAAGTGATGACATGTGTCTTCCAAGGCTATGTCATTAAAAAAAAAATTTGCACTTTTGACCTTGATCTTTCTGGAGAAGCCAGAAAGATCCCGTGTCGTAAAGAAACTTGGGAAGCCCTAGGGAGAGGTTAGTGTGGGAAGGGATTGAATCACTTTGCAAACAGCCAGATCAGTTTGCTATCCAGCCACGTGGGAAAGGGATCCTCAGACCTAGTCAGGCCTTCAAATGAAATGAGGCATCTTGGCTACAGCCTCGTGAGAGACACAAATCAGAAACACTTAACCGCAGTAAGCCATTCTTCACCCACAGAAACTGTGAGAAATAATACTTATTTATTGTTGATTTCAATTGCTGTGTTGGAATAATTCTTTCATTTAGTTTAAATTTTTATTTATTTATTTATTTATTTTAGTAGCCACTGATTTATTCAGTATGAAGAAAAAGATGGATCATAGGGTTTTCTTATCAGAGGGGGACACCAGTTGTGACACCCCAAGCGAGAATTGCAGTTGTTCCATCTCCTCACCCACACTTGGGACAGCCATTCATCTTTCATTTTAGCCATCTTGGTAATGGTAGTATCTCATCTTCACCCCCCATCTTTTTTTTCTTTAGTGCTATATTTTACTAGTAGTAAGTCATTTTTAAAAATTTATTTTCAAATAAAAAATAATAAAGCTGATTTTTAAATTTTGGGTAACAGGGCCAATGAGATGGCTCAGCAGACTAAAGCACCTGCTTAGGCAAGCTTAGGCAAGCACAGGGACTGTGGTTCAATTCCAGCACCACGTGCCATGCCAGTCACAACCCCAGGGTGGGTTGAGCCTGCCATAGAGTCTGGAGAGTAGTGGCCTATGACTATAATCCCAGCACTGGGGAGGCTGAAAGCGCTAGGATCACTTTGAGTCTGAGCTGTGTAGTGAGACCCTATAACAACCAAATAAAGAAGAAGAAGGAGGAGAAGGAGAAAGAGAAGGAGAAGGAGAAGAAATAAATTTTGATAGCACTTCAAATATCTATGAATAGATGAATAGAGAAAAAAATTACATTTAATTTGTACACCAGAATACCAGCAATAAAAAGGGAGAACTTTGGTCCCCTTAAACACATGGATAAATCTCAAAATGATTGCATCGAGTGAGGGTGGAGGAAAGGGCAGAGGCATACTCTATACTTTCCTTCATATAAAATTCCAGGAAATGCAAATAAATAACAGTGTCAGAAATCAGATTTGTGGTTGCCTGGGGATAGGAAGCAGAAAACAGCATATTCCCTGAGTCAAAAGTTTAAAAGTTCACTAAAAAAAACCAGCAAAAAAAACCCCCAAGTCTAAGGTATTAAAATAAGTTGCAGAAAAAGGCCACGAAAAAACACATTTGAAAAATCATAGAATACATTATGCAGAAGATGGATGGAACACAGTGTTGGAAAGATCTCAGTGCTTTTTGAGATTACTGGTATGACAATATCTCTATGTTTGAAGTAGCCTACTAAGACATGAGAAGGACAATTTGTCTGTTAGTGCATAGCTTCTTACGTGTAAGAACTGAGATTCTTACCCGACTACTTTCTTCATCCAAAGCCTGAGGTGTGCACTGCAGCAACAGTACAACATAGGAGAGGTCATGAAGGCTGCCACCTGGTGTGACTCTGAAGGTCAAAAACATCTCTTAACTCCATCAACAACCCATTCCACTATTGGGCATGAGTCTTCTCCAATTTGTATGCTGGGGGATAGAGTAGCATTTGCTCCCAAACTGGTCCATACCACATGTTCCTTCACCTCCTTCGACAGCATCCTCCACAGGGCACTGGATAAACCCTGAGATCAAGCCATTTTGGGCCCTCATTTTCCAGCCTGGAGTAACTGTTTTAAACTTGACCATAGATAGTACACCCACATTCTCCAATTCAGCACACTTGTCAAGAGAAAAACTATTTTATGTTATTATGCACATTGGAGAAAATGAACAAGGCATGTCCCACCTTCATTCATAGCTCACTTCCTTCAGTGGAGCCCTTGAATTAATCTTTGCACTAGTGTAGGACAAAGTTGCTGTGTGAATTGACAGCAATGTAACATCAGCAGTTCTGGAACTGGGGGTGTTGCTCTGAGTGGTAGAGCACTTGCCTAGCGTGGATGAGGCCCTGAGTTCAATCCCCAGCATGGGCCAAAGAAAAGGAGTGAATGAACAAAAGAGGGCAGCAGAAGGATGAATGAGCTGATGGCCAGATGTCTGATAAGCTGAGTCCAGGGATCTTGGCCTGGTATAAAGCAAACAGAAGGCAGGTGCATTGAAAAGATAGGGGAGTGGCAAGGGACTGAAAATCTTTATGATGAAAGAGAAGGCAAAGTGGGTGTAAAGACCCAAGTATAGAGGAGATGTCATTACAAAGCTTAAAAATTCAGAGATGGAAGGGCCATGGGTAATGTCAAAATCTGGAAGGGATCCATGTGTACAAACCACAAGGGGAGGGGATGGAGGTCACTGGAGCAGTCGCCAGAGTGTTAGATGACCAACCACAGTGATAACAGGTTCATCACAATAGTGTCATAATATGGGCTAAATAGATCATTTTTGCACATATTGTCCACCTGCAAAGAGTGAAGCTTACCAATGTGTATAAAAGGTCAGAAAATGGGCAATAGTAAGAGTTGTTGGAATGACAGGAAGAAAGAGCAGCAAAACAGAAAGATGACAGCTGAGCCCAGCAGTTAGGCCAAGAAAAATCAAAGCCTAAGCTCCGAGGCGGAGGGGAAGAACAAAATAGCAAAGGGAAACAGGAGAGTGAAATTTCTGCCTGAGAAGTTGGGCCGAGCTGAGGCTCCGTTCTGCCCCCGTGTTTTCCTCAGTGGGCCTGAGAGGCATTTATCTTACAGCAGCTTCATGCCACTTGGCACACTGGATTGCCACCAGTGTTACTGAAGAAACAGGCCAGATGGTGAAGGTTGCCTAAATCACTCACCAAGTGTGGGCCAGNGGAAGGCCTAGGGCCCAGGTGTCCTGTCTCACCCCTTCAGAACTGCTGGGAGTACACAGAGGAAAGGAGCCTACAGCAGCGGTGGGAGGAGTAGAGCTGAGCCAGAAGCAGCAGATCTCATCCCCAGACCAGGGCCCAAGTATGAGATCAGCAGCCCTGAAGGGAAGACTCCCCCACCCACCCTCCTGATTCCTTAATAGCCTAATTTCAGAATGACAGTGTTAATGTTGAGCCCATAAACCGTGATAAACCATCTGAGGGAGGCTCTGCCTGCCCCATGGCACTCTCTCAGCAGCCTTCTTGGGGCAGGGGAGGTGGGAAGGGAACTGCTTGTCTGTTATCATCTGTACCACCTCTGCTCTGGGGATAACATAGTTAATTCCAGGGAACAGAGCTCAGAAGATTGGGCACACAATGGGGCCATGCATCCCTAGGTCACAAGGAGGAGATCAAGGGGCCTGCTGGGAGGAGAGGGTCCTGGCGAGGTGTAAGGCAAACTTCAGCTTCTGCTGCTTTGCCTGGAAGGCTCTGTGCAGGGCCTTCCCCAGGCAGAGGTCTTGCTCATTGTTCCCTTATCTCTGAGAGCCAGTGACAGCCAGTGCTTTAAGGCTACTGATCACGTGGCACTGTTATCACCTTGTGCCTGTCATCAGCCAGGTTCTGTGGGTTTGTTGATTTCTCATGAACACCACCTGAGCGCCAAAGGGACTCTGTTCTTGCCCTTATCTCTGGCCTGCGTATCCTGCTTGTGCTCCACATGTGGCCCCATTGGGGCCATCACTGAGTCCATAGCAGTCCCAGGGATCCCAGATAAGGCACTAGCTGTGTGTCCCTCAGGTCTCTGAAGTCAATAATGGTGGGGAAGAGCAATGACTGAGCTGGTGTCTCTAATCCATGCCAGCATCTGTGGAGCACCACGGCAGTTCTGGCCAATGCCAAGGCACAGAGATTAGTTTGGGGAATGTCCCTAGATTTCAACACTCAGCTGCGTGGTATTATTCATTTGCATACACAACTGTCTCTCCTGCTGAACTAGAGAGAAAAATGGGTCAGCACCAAGGACAGTGTCTGCCAAACCATTTCAAAGGAAGAAAGCAGAGGGAAAAGAGGGAGAGGGGAAACAGGTGCAGAGCAGAGTCGTGAGAGGAAAGGTAGGAGAGTTTCTCTTCAGGCCAAATAACAGTGTGGTCTTTCTAAGCCTCCTCCTCTCTGCATTTCCAGGGGTTGAAGAACAGGCTATCTGACTAAGATTGGGTAAGTGACCTGGGATAAAGACTTATGGTCAATTAGCTATTCTACAGTAATGGAGCTAAAAAAGGGAATGGAAGGAAGGGACAACACCAAACCAACATTTACTGTTGCAAGCATTACTTTCTTGTAATGTAATTACTTTCATTATTAACTTCTTTATAAGTCACAAAACCCACCCAGCAATCTTGTGACGAATGTGCTACCCTATCCCTCATACTACACAAATGAGGAAACAGAGCATGAAAAAGGCCAATGACTACCTTGAAGTTATGTTCACCTGATGACAATGATCATGGCCTTGGGAGGAAGGAGATCCCTACTTGCTTTCACCTCTTCCACTATTGCCCTCTCCTTCTACTTTGAGCATACCATATCATTTTGAACTTTTAATGTGGAGTTGGTCTCTCCTCAAACTTATCAGCTCAGATGCTGTAGCCAGGAGTTTACAAGGGGACAATACAATACAGGAAGCAAAGCAATACTTAATTATGATATTATTTTATAATAGTAAATCAAAGGGTCATGTACAAAAGTACAGGAAATCCATCCACACACTAAAGAGCAAAGAATCCAGCTGAGTGCCTGGATCACATAGTAACATCCTGCATGAGTCCAGCGGAGGTCCTAGAGCCCAGAACAATGCCCCCATGCGTCCAGCTGGAGGCCAAGAGCCATGGCAATGACTCATGCAGGTCTGCTTCACAGATCTATGCTGGGAAGATCCAAAGATCTGTGGTGGAACCTAGAAAGTCTGTGCCAGCAGAATGAAATATCTGTGCTAGCAGGCTGAAGGAGCTGTACTGGAGCCAGAAAGTAATGCTCAAAGTAAGCACCAGAGCTCCCCCAAAAGGTACCATAGCCATCCTCAGTGATGGTGAAGTTCCAAGCTCTTCTCATAGTGAGAACAGCAGAATTCATACCAGGAAAGCCAGTGCAACCAGCTTCTCCAGGAGACTGAGCAGTGCACCATCTTCCCCTCTGAAACCAGAATGTGATGCTCAGACTAAGAACCAGAACTCCCCCGAAGTGAACCGTAGCCATTCCCAGCAACACCAAGGTCCCGAGCTTTTTTGATAATGAGAACAACTGAGCTCATCAGGGGAGCCTTCATGACAAGGTCCTCCAAGAGAACCAAAGCAGCCCCTGGAAAGCCAACAGCTCCAATAGCTCCCAACAACTTCTGAACACCTTCCTCTCCAGCTTGGCCTCTTATACTGCTGGCAGCAGTCCTCAGGCAGGCCTCCCACACCCAGCACCATGCTGGTTCAGTTCAGCTGAGTGCTACGAGTTGACCACCAGTTGGCAATCCACCACATCCCATAGCCTATGTTGACAAAAGGAGAGTTCTGGCTTCTATCTTTCAGCTCAAAAGTTCTTGTCGGGGAGGGAGGGATTAAAAAAAAAGTTCTTGTGCATTTCCCTCAGATTCAGCCTTTGCATGGTTTGATTTCATGAGGCAGAATGAAGGCTATTCAGGGAAGGCCCCAAGGTGTGACTTGCTGTCCAGGGTCACGCTGTGACTGATTCCTGAGAGTGATGCCAGGTTCAAATGCAAGTAAGTAGACGGTCGGAATTTCACACATAAGTTTAGCTCAGAAATCTCCATATGCATTTTGCCAGCCCAAGGTCCAGAGAATAAGTCAGAAGGTGGTACGCTACCCTCAAGGACAAGCTCTAGCTTTGGGGTCTTAGCAAGTGCTGCATAGATACTTGCAATCTCAGGTATTGAAGAGGCTAGGACAGGAGGACTGCAAGTTCAAGATCATCTTGAGAAACTTTATAAGATCCTGTCTCAATTTTTTTTTCTTTTTGGTGGAACTGGGAATTGAACTCAGGCCCTTGTGCTTGCTAGGCAAGCGCTTATTCTACTGAGCCATCTCCCTGGCC
>NDGN011362205.1:0-10787 GCA_002564285.1 Tympanoctomys barrerae | reverse complement strand
ACACACACACACACACACACATCAAGTTTAAGAGGAATAGGGAAAGAGGAAAGTGAGAATGAAGAGAAGAGGACATTGGAGCAGACTTGGGAGTTGCATGGCTCTGTCTGCTCAGGGTCAAGAGGTCAGGATGCTGTGCAACTGGAATGCCCACAAGGAATGCTCACTAATTTCTGCACAATACCCTGGCTTGCTGATGGCCACAGAGTCTAGATCCACAAAAACTCAGATTTCCAAATTGTGGAGTGCCTGGGTCACCTTCCTTTTGTATAAGTGGTCTAGAAATGCTTTGTTTTCAGGAAATTTTTCGTTAAGATTCAAATACTGTCATAAAATATCTTCATCACAATAAAAATGCAAAGTACAAAGTTGCTGTTGTGCACCACATCACAGAGGGATGCAGAGACATTATTCAAATGCGTTCAGGACAATTGCTGCACATGCACTTGCAGGCTGATGGGGACTTAAAAATAGCACATTCCATTAAAGGGAAAAAAAGAAAGACTCTTTGCCAACTGAATAACTGACTGCTCTCTCTGTCCTTTTTTATATACACAGCAGGCCTCTTAGCAGACCCTATGCAGCACTGTGGATTTTCAGGAAACATTAGAGGCCAAGAGCACAGAGCTGAAGTATATGGGGACCCAGGAAAGGCAGGAGAAGCAAAGTCAGGGCAAGAAAGTGTAGACTCATGTCAGCACTGCAGCCAGAGGCTCTCCCTTGCCTTGGGCAGTTTAGCTACCACCTGAGAGAGTTACCTGGCTCTCTGGGTACCACTGGGCCTCTGAGGCAGCATGGCTGTGCTAAGAAAGAGGATAACTGGAATATTCAGCAAAAAGTTTGAGTGGTCAATGATTTAATGTTTTCCTACCATATGTATTTATATAACAAGTGGGGAACGCAGACCCTAAAGGACCAAGTAACTTGCTTAACTCAGTCAGCAGGCAAAGAAACACTTCAGTCACCACCTGGTGTTTTTTATTTTCCTATTCTGAACAGAACTGAGTGAAAGGCAGGGCAGGCCTTGGAGTTGGATTTAAGCACTCAGTCCGTATGCAGTCAGGGTAAGAGGTTCCCACCCAGGGGTGGATGTCCTGACAAGCATTGAGAATCTCAACACCAGTCACTCTGTGATAGTGCTGGAGGAGGAAGGTCTGGGTATACAACCTCTGTGAGCTCTGTTTCCTCATCAGAAAATTGAACATAAACCATAGCATCTTCATAGGGTGTTGGTCATGGTGTCAGAATGCGGTGATGTGCCGAACAATGTGGGAAATGGGACATGTTTATACATGTGAGCACAAGGCAGGGATCAGCAAAGTCTTCCTGAAGGGGAAAACATTAGAATTTCAGGTTTTCAGGTCAAAAGCATTTCCTATTGAACCTATGCTCTTCCAGTTTTATGCAAAAGCAACCGTCGAAAATACTTAATGTGACAAGTATACCTGCTGTTATGGCTGATGCGCTGTGTCACCTTGAGAAGTTCAGTAGGTTAACTAAGCCGCTCATCAAGGTGGCAGTGTGCTTATTTTATAAATATCCTAACCTTGTGGAAGAGGAGGCCACAGAGATGGCATGGGCAGATGGCCAGCATGTAGTACAAGAGAGGAAAGAGGCTTGTTTTCCCCTTTTCTGCTCTTGCTGCTTTTGCTGTCTTCTGCCAGCTTGAGCCATGCCCCTGTGCCATGCCACCCTGCCTTGGAGCCAGCTGATCATGGACTGAAACCTCCACTAACAGTGAGCCAAACATAATTCCTTAATTATGGGTGTCAGGAATTTTGTTCCAGCAATGAGAGAGAAGCAACCAAGACATCTGTGTTCCAGTAAAATGTTATCTGCAAATGGGCAGATGATTGAAGTTAGCTAGGAGGCCATCTGTTGCTAGCTCTGGATAAGGTCCTCCTGCTTTACTCAGTGACCTCTACTAGGAAGACCTCTCTCCTGAGAGACCTCCCTCCTCTAGCATCTCCTTTCTGGGAGCTCAGGAGCTGATGACTCAGCCAGACCTTATTTTGGGAGAACCAGATTTTTAAAGCAAAACATAGCTCAGTAGAGGCATTTAAGACACATAGTCATCTGCACCAGGAGGAAAAAAGCTAAAAGCACATTTATAATTGGAGTGCCAGTCATCTTCCTTTATGAATATGTTTATGTCTACATTTAGATACAGATACACACATAAAGTAATGCAGGAAAGGAATATAGCTGTGGATTTCATTGAGGCTGCAGTGTAGGGCTAGATATAAGCACAAACGTCACTGTTAACATCCCTGCTCTCATTTCTTAAGGCATAGTCACATTTATTTTCATTTATTGCAATAAGATTCTGAGGAAGTTTCAATATATAGCGTAGGAAACAGATGCTTACCTACTGTCGTGAATCTGGATGGTTATGGCACTTGGGCTCTGCCTTATTGCGCATCTTCATTGTTCCCTGAAGAGCTGCATGCTACGGGCTTTGTTCCCAAGTGGTAGGAACTGCTGAACTTCTGAAAGGTAGGGCACCACGGGAAATGGTTAGGTCATAGGGGGCATACCCCCAAAGGAACCCCGGCTCTTTACTTGTGTCTTGCTTTGACCTGCTGACCATAAAATGAGTAGCTCTGCTGCACCATCCACTCCCATTATGCCCTGCTGCCTCCTCATAGCCTCCAAACAATAGACCAATCAGGTCGTGGAACTTTTAAAACTATGAGACAAAATAAATGATTTCTCTTAGTAAGTCAGTTATCTTAGGTTGTTACAATAATGGAAAACTGGCTGACACAGACACAAACAGGCTCAGCAGTGGTATTTTATGACCTCAGCTGAGCACTCCTCCCTCAGCCAGAGGAGGCCCTAGCCTGGCCATGCATGACATGGCTGGCTACTGTGTTATATTTTCCTCCTCATTCCTCACCTGAATGGCCTGGAGTCAGTTTTCTTTAACAATGTTAACTTCATTTCCCCTGATTGAAATTATGTTGGATAGCTCCAAATGAAGAATGTTTGAAATGCTCTGGGACAGACGGGGAAGCACATAAAACATCTTCAAAAAGTACTAAAATTAGATGGTGCTGGATTAATCATTCCTTGGGCCATCAATAAGTTAATTATCCATGAGTGAGCTGGAATTAGGAAATTTTCCTCAGGCTACAGCATGAAGCTAGATATGTCTGTGAGTCACACTGAGATCTACAGTAGGGTCAGCAACCTTGGAACAGAAGAGTCATGCAACCACTGGGGGCTTTCAGGATGAAGCATGAACCCTGGACACTGACCTCATCTTCGAAGGAGGAAGAAGAGACATAGTTGAGACCAAAACAATCAGTTAAATGGTGTTGAATACACTTCAGATCACCAGATGGACTCTAAGATTGAGGACTGCACCTCTGTGCCTGGGCCACATTGCCCATCTGAAAGAAAATGAGCTATAAGCAAATTGCTGCACAATGTTCACGCCAAGAGGAATGCAGAATCACTTCTCAAAGTACCTTCAGATTCCAAAGGGCCAGTAGCTGAAGGATGACCATGAAGGTCAAGCATAAGGCTGGAGAAGTTCAGAGAAGATCCAAGAAACCCTTCAGCATTGCTGTGGCTTGACTTTGGCTCCCTCCAGACTCCTGCTGAAACTTAGCTGCCACTGAGCAGCAAAAATATGGGGTTCAACGGGAGATGGAAGATGAGTCCTCTGACTGTTTTAAAACCACTGCTATCAAGAGCAGGCCAGCAAGATCATGGCTTTTCTGTTACCCTTTAGTTCTTTCATGCCCCCACTCTGTCTGTGTGAGATCTTAATGTAGAAAAGGTCCAGAAATGAGTGCAGGTGCCAAGCTCCCCTCCACAACTGTGAGTCCAATGAGCCTTTACAGTATATAAATTACCCATTCTGCAGTGTTCTGTCGTATCACCAGAAAAAGAATTAAACTATGTACTAATAACATATTATCCTCTCCTACAATGAAATTAACTATGATGCCTGTCTTTGGTGTCCAACTGAAGCCAGGCTAACTTGAAATTGATGTTGAAACTAAGAATATGCAGAAGGAAAGACAGGTTTGACTACATTTTTATAGAAAGATGGTCATCATATTATTTATTGTAATGTACTGAATTTAAATCTAAAGCTTGTTAAGCACTACTTATATTTAAAATTTCTTATGATTATGACATTTTCAATATTTACTATCTTAGGTTTATATGTATTTATGTTTAGAGAACAAGAACATTTTTTATTTAGAAGGCTGAAGGTATTTTCCTTTAGGACACTGTAATATACCCACATTCTCAAAAATATTAGTACTTAGGAACACATGGAATTGGATAGACCTTAGTGACATATTGAAGCCAGCTGTTATTGCATGCAAAAATGTTTTTCTCTGAAAAGTTCCTCCAAACAACTGATATTTAAATAATTGCTCTCCTCAGAGACTCATTTTTAAACATTATGTTTATTTTCAATTGGGACATGAACATACATATTTATGGCATACAGTATGATATTTTACTATATGTACATATTGACTAATAATCAAATCAGTATAATTAGCATATTCATCACCCCTAATGTTTATCATTTTTGTTGGAAATATTCAAAGCCCTCCTTTCCAGCTATTTTTAAATGCAAAATGAATCATTATCTATAGTCATCCTAATGTGTTATAGAACCCTAGTCTATATTTTTCTCATCTGGCTGTAATCCTGTAGCTTCCCAACCCCACACACACTCATTGCACACCCCCCCCCCACACTCTGGTAACCACAATTATACTATGTACATCTGAGATCAATATTTTACTTCTGCATTTGCCTGAGAACATATACTTTTTTTTCTGTCTAGTTTATTTATCATAAAATCCTCTACATTTATCTGTGTTGCCAAAAATAATATAATTCTGCTACGTTTTATGGCTGAAGAGAATTTCATTGCTGCACATCACATTTTCTGTATTCATTTGTCAGTCGGTGGACTGGTGTATTGTTTCTGCTCCTTCACTATTTTGAATCTGCTGCAGTAAATGTGGGAATGCAGATGTTTCTTCAGCATAGTGGTTTCACTTCCTTTTGGTAGAGTAGTGGGATAGCTGGTAATATGAAGGTTCTACTTTCACTTTTTTGAAGACCTCTATAAAGTTTGCAATAATGGCTGTACTAATATAGATATGAGTTCCCTACTCTTTCTCATTCAGCTGTTCATTTTTTTTTTATTTTAGGGAAGGGTCTACAGGATGTTCAGGGTCTCACTATTGGATCAGACTTGTAGTGATCTGCCTGTTTAGAGCCTCCCAAGAGCTGAAATTACAGGCGCTCACCACCACATCCAGTTTCAATCACCAGCTCAGTGTTCCCCAGGGGCAGGGCCAGAGGGCAAGCCCCAAAAATCGAACCCCCGGACCCTATGCCTGCTTGCAGGTGCTTTAATCCATTGAGCTATTTGGCCAGCACACAACTGTTGACTTTTAAGTTGTCCCTGCTGGCTTTTGCACAGAGAGTATGCATGTGCCTGTATGCGTTCATGTGTATGCATGTGTGGGGATGCCTCCTAAGCCTCTTTACTGGGCTATAGACTAGGACTCACCTTTTCAGAAGGCTAATTCTCAAACCATTGTTTCATTTTTAAAACATCCTCCTATGATTTTATTCACTTATATCCATTTTGTCCCAGCCCCAATGAAAGGAAAAATAGTTTGTCAGAAATGAAATGACTTCAGCAGCACCTTCTGTTCTTAGACATCATACTCCCTAAAGAAATCTGCAGGGCCACCCATGGGCTTATGTCTATTGTGTGGAGTAAAATGAATCACTCATACTATACTTCTTTTCTGTTTTAAAGAGCAGCAAAAAGAAGTGGGGGAGAAGGCAGTTACTCCCTGATTATACACACAAGCAGAGAGGTAGGCACTGCACTGTCACCTGAGGTGAAGTCATCTCAGTGAGGGGTTAGAGAGCTTGGACCTCAAGCATCACTGAGGAGCTGGTCTCAAACAAAGGTCTGAGCAGAAGGTTCAGCCACTTCCCTCCTCAGAATTGCAAATCTCTCCTTCTGGGAGGTAAGATGAAGAGGAGATTGTTAGAGAAATTTGTACTATTGAAAATATGCCACATCTCTGAAAAATGTAAATAAACCAGTAACAGAAGAAAAAGGAAATTTGTGTTCTCTTTGATTATGAGTCCCACAAGTAGAAACTAGAGCTGTCCTTGCTGTCCGCTAGGTCTGTTTAAATGTACAGAATAACTTTCTCCAAGTCTTATTTTATCTCTAGAACAAGTCAGAAGCTTGGCTGAACTGCTTTTCCCCATACAACTGCATAGAATACAAGAATATACTAACGTCAGGCATCCTAGAGTTTCCCGTTGTATGAGGAAGAGGACACTTGTGTGATTTACAGGGGTTTCCCAGCTCAGAGTGGACAGAGGGCACTTGGTGAATCTGTCCCTGGAACACAATGAAGTGATGATTTAAGCTGACTCGCTGAGCAAGAAGATGATTGCTTGTGTGTTGGGGAAGCCAGAGGTAGGAAGACAAGCTGAAAAATCAAGATTGCTCATCTAACCAGTTCACAGTACTTGCAGTGTAACAGAAGTTTTGGGAACTTGTAGTGAAAAACCCAGCAAGTGGGCCCCGGTCGTGCCATCACTTGGATGACCTTGGAATGACATTCCTACTTTCTGAAGCTCATGTTTTCAGCTTATACGTACAATAGAACTAATAGTATTCTAGTTAGCCTCAAAGCATTTGATGATAACCAAGTGAGAAAATTCACTAAAAAACATTGTGAAACTGTAAATTGGAATGCAAATTAAAAGTTCATATACATATTAACATCATTTATAAGGGATTTAACAGAGCCAGGTGTTAATAAAGGCACTAATTTTCAGTCTTTTGAAAAGTGAATTCTGAATAAGATTATTATGAAGACTTAGCTAATATATAGGTAGTTGAATTTGCTACAGAGCAAACCTATTTGTTCTATTGCTGTTCATTAGTTACATTCCATAGCATCCCTACTTGGATACTTAACATACAAATTGACAAATGAACCATTATTCTAATTTAATTAGATTTGCAACAATATTTTTGGTATATAATAACTTTCTAATTTGTAAATCTACATTTGGGTTTTTTGAATCACTATGGGTGAATAATAAAAATATTTCATAGTTACATAGTGTTTCATAGTTAACCGAACACTTTTGCATATTTTAACTCATTTTATTCTCTCCAAAATTCCATGGAGCATGTGAAACATTATCATGTCTATATTAATATTATCAAAATCACAGTACAGGAACCTATGATGGCCAGTGCTCTCTCCACTATATATTGGTACGCATCCCTAGTCCCAAGGGATGCCCTGGCCATCTCAGGTCCCTGAAAGTGTTCCGGGCTACTAATAGGAGCACTATAATTAGAAATTTGGGGAATTCGTAAAATTTCTGAGTCACTACCATTCAAAGAGTGAAATAGCCATCTCTTTTCTTTTTGAAGAGAAGAGATGGTGAAAAGGCAATCAGAAATCTGCAATTCTACAGATGCAGGCTTGGTTCCAAATGGTTTCCCAGTACCAGGACAAGAAGACATCATTCTATGACATCACAATCCCTTTCCTAAAGTGAAGATCCTCTTATGCTTGGTTATGTCAGTGTAAATTCCTCTGAACTGTTTCTTGGCCAAAGCACCGAAGTAAGACAGAGTGCCAGTTGGAGGAAGGAGGCTGGAGGAGGAAGGTGCGAATGATCGAAATATGTCATGTGCAAGTACAATCTACCAAAATTAAACCCACCAGTCTGTAAAACCAATACCCATTTATAAAAGAAGATGTACGAAAAAGTGAACAAAGCAACTGTAAGTGACTGTGTCCTTTATAACCTGACCTTGGGAAGGACACATCATTGCTTCTGTTATGCACTAAGGATTCACAGGGTGCCCTTGGTACAATAGGGAAGATATGACAAGGGTGTGGCGACCAAGGCACACAGTTATGGGATCTCAGATTCTGGCTGCCACAACTTGGATGAGGACACAGAATTCACAGATGCCACTCCTATCACAATAGAGGAAATGCTATCAGAGGAGGAGTGATTCTTGCCTCTGAACCTCAAGAAAGCAGCAAGATATCAGCTCTTCTGTTGTGCTAGCAAAAAAGAATAAGGGAAATTTTCTATGAATCAGACCTAACACACACAGGGGAAAGGAGAGTCTTTTATCATAGATGTAAGGCCACAACATTAGGATCTTGGGAGGCAACTATTCCTGACCCATCTTCTAGTGGTAGTGAGAGAACACAAGTATGGTGGACTGAGGGCTACATTCTTGCTGGCTGTAAGGAATTGTAGAGTTGTAAACCAGCTCACCTGTCATTATCTCTGCTCTTGTGGATATTGGCAGCCACCAAGAATTTTGAGATGGGTAAGAATTAGCTTTAGCCCTACAATCTTGTTACAGTTTATAGAATTCAGAACTCAGGCCTAATTCCCCCAGAAGAGCACTTTTTTGCAAATCAGCATATAGCCATTCATACATCCTGTAATGTAAATGTGAAAAATTCCAGACTTCTAGCCTTAAACATTATCCAGTCAATATTGCATTAAAAATCTCATCTAAGGCCAACAGAACAAAACTTTAAAGATAGCATTATTTAATCATTAGTTATTATATAACATAAACTTTAAATTATAGCTGGGTAATAGAGAGGCCAGAGAGATCACTGGTGTTGTCCCCTATACAAAAACTTAGAAAGCTGATTAGATATTCAAGCAAAAGTGAGATTTCTTTTTACAATATTTCCATCCTACCACCCAATTTGCATAGTACTAAGTTTATCTATGAGAACTCATATTTAATATTCATCATGCTAATTCCTATTTACAGCCTCGGATGTATGTGGGAGATAAAAATATCTGAAATACTTGCATTATTCATGTATTGATATTTAATAATTCAAAGTATTTAGTGCTGGGTATGAAGTAAATATCATGTGTTTGTTCAGTTTAAATTGAAAAATATAGGCACCTCTAAAGAGAGCCACCCTCAGGTATTAGGGATGAGTTTCAGAATTAGACAACTAATAACACTAGATTATAGTGATAACCCATGTACAAATATCAGACCAATGTGATTGTAAGTGTATTACAGGACCCACAAGGGTGCTGGCCATCTAAGCCAGAGGACCTGTGGTCAGAGGGGCTATGACTCAGCAAATGCCTTGGAGCAAGGCAGATACATGCCTCCTTCCCCCACACAGAGCTGCTGAAGTCTTCCCAAAAGTCTGGAGAAAAGTATGAGCACGACAAGATGAAGACCTCTGGAAAGTGACTAAATTAAGTTCTTCACTTCATTAGGTTTAGGAAAAGCTGCAGTAATTGCTCCAGCAGTGCTAACTTCTTTCTTAAGTTGTTTCAAATTCAAACATGTTGCCAGTCATTGCCTTAGCAGCACATTAGACTCTTCTTTCCTGAGAGTCCTACCACTTCCCTGCCCCTAGCACAATGGCTGTACCTGTTATCAGCTTGCACCTTGCAGCCCTTCACCATAGATATTGTTATAATCCTTTTATTGAGATTTGTTTTTTATTCATTTTAGTGAGAAAAAAGGTAAAATAGCAATGAAACAGTTTCAAAAAACAAGTTAGTAGTACTGTTACAGTAATTAATAAAGTGCATATTGTTGTCTTTGAATTAGTTTTTCAGAAGACAGGATGTAGACATAATATCCTGTCTAAACAATATTAGTACAGAGCTTTCTTCTCAATGTACTAAGAGAAAGTAGCTGTATATCTATTCTATCTTGTATATACATATATTTTTTTCACAACAAAATGGTTCTTTATTTGTATCCCCTTTTTTGTTTTGTTTTGTCAGAGATGAGTGTTCCATAGCAGTTAAAAAAGCTGTATTTTGAGAAGTTGTTAAAGGACCATTCCATACTTGATGCCAGACCACAGATTGTAGGTACTTGAATTCAGCAAAATAACCCAGTATAGTCCAATAGTCCATAATAGTAGTGAGTTATCAGCACAACTGGAAATAGTCCGAAGTTGTTGACTTGAGCCGTTTACAGCTCAGCATACTAATATAACTTTACTTTTTAATACCTCATGGCTACACTTTTCTTCTGGATGTTTAAGATGAAGTTAAAGCAAGACCTATAAAACTAAAAATGTAAATTTACTAAAATCATGCTTAAAATGTCTGGCTTTTGATGCTTCTAATGTCATATTAGTTATTTCTATACTCTCTTTAAAGTAAATGTTTGTAAAAATAAAAGGAATAAAAGTAAATGGGAGACAAGAAAAACAAAATGCCATAGGACTATCCTGCTACAATGTTGTATATGGTTTAATTTCTAAATTTCTGTTTAAAAATGTGTAATTGTATTTTAACATTCTATAAGAATTTAAATTTTAGAATATCTATGGTTGTTGGAAAATAGCAGTTCCATTTTATGTTCAAGGTATATAATATTCAGATGGATAGAAATGATAAGCTTAAATGCCTCTGTTACAGGGTAATAATATCATTAAGCTTCTCCTCTGGATGTTTAACAACTAAATTTTGCAGACCAAAACTTAGAGAAAAAGATGGGATAAAAAGATAGTCAATATTTTGGCCCTATCCCTTAAAGGTCAGTGAGGACTCAGGACATAAGAGAACCTCTGTTGTGACATCATGCTTTTATTGAGATTTAAATGAGAAGTGACTATTTACATTCTTTATGCTCTTGAAATATTCTTCCGAAATAAATCCTTACTCCTTTTATTTCTTTCTCTTGTCTAATGGCTGTAGCTAATGATTCCAGAACTATATTG